>JBBMOL010004150.1:0-11852 GCA_037954665.1 Laguncularia racemosa | reverse complement strand
GTCACCACAAGGTTTAATAGAGTGATGGATGGGAAACTGGTTCTAAGAGTAGGTGAAGATGAGTTGGTAGTAATAATCTCAACAGCTTTGAAACAGTCTTTGAATGCTAATGATTCTTGCTATGCTATTGATGGTGTTGACAAGTCAGTGATGAGTTCCATGTAGGAATTACTATGTGGGGATCCTTTGGAGTTTAGTTTAACGGTTGATGGGAAGGAAGTGATTGAAAGTGTTGAGATCCAAACTGTGATAGCTCAATTGAAAGCGTGTGACGAATTAGTTTATCGAAGGGGATTTGAGAAGATAGAGCCTAGGGAGGAAGTAAGATTGAAACCATCTATAGAAGAACATCCAGAACTTGAGATGAAGCAACTCCCTGAATATCTAGAATATGCTTTTCTGGAGGCTAATTCCAAGCTCTTTGTCATCATTTTGGTTGGTTTAATAATGAAATAAAGAGAGAGTTTATTGGGAGTTTTGAGAGAGCATAAGCGGGCTCTTGCTTAGAAGATATCAGACATTAAGGGTATTAGCCCTTCGTTCTGCACCCATAAAATTCTGCTAGAGGATAATTTTAAATCGATGGTTCAACCTTAGAGAAGGCTAAACCTCAACATGAAGGAAGTTGTAAAGAAGGAGGTGATCAAGCTTCTAGATGCAGGGTTAAGCTATCCTATTTCTAACAATCCGTGGGTCATCCTGTGCAAGTAATACCAAAGAAAGGGGGAATGACAGTGGTGCCTAATGAAAAGAGCAAAACTTATACCCATGAGGACTATAACCGGGTAGCGAGTGTGCATAGATTATAGAAGGCTGAATGAGGTAACTCGTAAGGACCACTTTCCCCTTCCTTTTATGGATTAGATGCTGGAGCAGTTGGCAGGACATCTATATTACTATTTTTTAGATAGAATGTTAGGGTATTTCCAAATCCCAATCACTCTTGAGGATCAAGAAAAGACTACTTTCACTTGTCCCTATAGTACTTTTGCTTATAAGCATATGCCTTTCGGGCTATGCAATGCACTAGCTACGTTTCAACAGTGTATGCTAGCTATCTTTGAAGATTTAGTATAGGACATCATGGAAGTCTTTATGGATGATTTCTCTGTCTTTGGTGATTCTTTTGATTTATTGTCTCATTAATTTAAAAAGAGTTTTAATTTGATGTCAAGAGACAAATCTGGTTTGAATTGAGAGAAATGTCATTTTATGGTGAAGGAGGGTATAGTCTTAAGGCATAAAATCTCTCATAGAGGAATTGAAGTGGATGATACAAAGGTGGAAACAATTGCAAAACTTCCACCATCTTCTTCGGTAAGAGCCATTCGAAGTTTCCTTAGGCACGCTAGGTTCATTAAAGATTTCTCAAAAATAGCTCGTCCATTGATACGACTATTGGAAAAAGACATGCCCTATGATTTCACCAATGAGTGCCGTGAAGCGTTTAAAAAGCTTAAGGAAAAATTGACCTAAGCACCTATCATGTTGGCTCCTGATTAGGATCTTCCCTTTGAATTGATGTGTGATGCAAGTGATTTTACTGTAGGAGCAGTTTTGGGATAAAGGAGGCATAAGCACTTTCAACCAATTTACTATGCTAGTAAGATCCTCACAGGTGCTCAGGAGAACTACACCACGATCGAAAAGGAAACTTCTTGCTGTAATTTTTGTTTTTGGGATAAGTTTCGGTCATATTTGATATTGTCTAAAGTAATTTTTTTCACTAACCATTCAGCTCTTAGGTATCTTTTGTCTAAGACAGATGCGAAACCGTGCCTCATTCGATGGATCTTACTAGTAAAAGAATTTGATCTGGAGATCAAGAACAAAAAGGGAGCTGAGAATCTAGCAGCTGACCACCTATTTCGCTTGGTGAACCCACACATGGAGAAATTGAAAGAAGATAAGATTGATGATGCTTTTCTAAATGAAGGACTTTATCAAATTAACAAGGTAAGTAATATCTCTAAACCATGGTTTACTAATTTGCAAATTATCTTGTTTGTAAGATACTCCTAGTGACAAAACATCTTAGCAAAGAAGCGATTCTTTGCTGAGTTAAAGTACTATTTTGGGAGGAACCATTCTTGTTTCATGTCTGTGTAGATCAAGTGATTAGGCGATGTATATCCAAGTAAGAAGGGCAGGAAATTTTGAAGCACTATTATACCAAGCCAACTAACGGCCATTATAGTGTGAATAGGACTGCCCACAAGGTGTTGGAATCGGGATTTATTGGCTAACCATTATCAAGGATTCTTTCACCTTTGTGAAGACATGTGACAAATGCCAAAGAGTTAGGAATATGTCAAAATGTGATGAGATAAGAAAATCACATAGTATCTTCATTTCTTTTACGTGATTGTTTGACATTTAATTTGGTACATTTGTCAGTGCTTTGGGATGATAACCAAGTAAACAAAATAGAGAGCGGCTCACCTTGAACCAATGGTGTAATCCACTTAGGTTAGCAGCTTTCCTAGGCAGCTTACAAATTATATAGGTCGGTTTTCATTTTTTTTTCTTTTATTTTTATTAGCCAATATTTTTTTCTTTTAGTGGCTACTATAAATGCCTTTTCATGGAAAAGACACTTCATGTTTTGGACATTTGACATACACAAGTAGCGCTAGTCTCTCATTCATGATAACTCTTATCAATCCTTGATTGTAGCAAGTTAAATCATAGCAATTGTTGTGTGTTATATCAACAATAAAAGCTTGGACTATCTTCTACCAATGCATCATATCTGGTAAGGGAATTAGGCGTGTTTACGTGGTGGTAGGTTGTTTAGTTTTTTATTATTGCAATTGATCTTTTAGATGTTTTTTTGATTGTTTGAAAATTGTTCTTGGTTTGGCACATCATAATTTAGTATCAGAGCTAAGGTTAAGATTAGGGCTTATAATGTGGTTTACTTGATTGAGAATTGAAATTAGGGTTTATGCCATGATTTATGACATAGGTTGCTTGATTGTGAATTGAAATTATATCTATAACGTGATTTGTGCCATGGGTGATTGATTGTGAATTAGAATTGAGCAAAGGTTGAGATTAGGGTTTGTACTGTAGGTAGTGTGATTGTAAATTTGAAATTAGGGTTTATGCTATGATTTGTGTCATGGTTGATTGATTGTGCATTGGAATTGAGTGAAGGAGAGATTTAGGTTTGTGTTATGATTTGCGTGATTATGATTGGGGAATTTTGTGTTGAGATTATAATTTAGCAAAATTATATTAAATGATAGTGTAAATAGAGGCATTGAGGGTGAAGCCAACAATCAAGTTGGAGTAGGAAGTCAGAGATACCGTATGAACCCCGCCAACTCATGACGAAAACCTAAACACTCGATTTGCTAATCTTACAACCTGTGGATCTCTCACGAACAATGGACATCATGGACCCTTTGTCTATAAATGAGACAAGAACCTTAGTATATGCGATAACACCACAATTGATTATAGAACGATTAATTAATAAGTTTTGGATGAACCCCACGAATTCACAATTCAATAAGTTCAATTAGTTCTTTAAAAAACCCAAGAGAAATCACTCCAAATTTATGAATAGACTTTTCTAAAAGATCCTTATAAATGAATGTGTGACGACTATTTATAGTCTCATAATAAAAGAGTACACAAAACGTTATAAAAACCCCTAATTGTGATTAAGGAAAACATTATATGCCAGTAGCCTAAATTTGTCTAAAGTCGGCTTAAAATTACTCTTAACCCAGCACTCAAAGCTGGTGGCCTTGAATTAATTTCCTATAGGCCTTTATTATATAAAAATTATAAATTAGCTCACTTAAGTCGATGGCTTACTACCCGGGCCGATGTCGTCATTTAATTGGCCACTTTAGGTCGGTGGCCTTCTCCAAAGCCAGCCATTTAGGCCAGTAGCCTAAGCCTCCAAGGTCGGCAGTCTTAAATAGTCTTGAAGCTATCAGCCTTTGATTCCTTTCCTGACTTCTGCCTTCATGATCTGCACTTCGAATAAGCCCGTGTTCTTTGCTCCCATCTCCTTATCTTATCTTTGATCATCCTTGGACCAATCCTCCTAATGTGATCTTCATCATTCCCCTCCTTTTGAAAAGGATTTATCCTCAAATCATCAACTGCATTAAAAATATTAAAAATAGCACTAGTTGGATATGTTACCTGGCATTCCAAGCTACAAATGTGATCATTGATGCACTCAAGGACTCAGAATGGACCCCCGCCTCTTGGAAGCCACTTTGATTGCCTTTATGCTAGGAATCGCTTTTGGCATAAGCATGCCCAAACCCAATCTCGGGTTCAAAGAGAACTTGACAACACCCTTTACTGGTTCGTTTAACACATTGCTTCTTCTGTCGCTCAATATTAAGCTTTTTTTTTCGTGAACCTGCCTCACAAATCCAGCTTTCCTTTACTATTAACATGTTTAGACACAGGTAAAGAAGTTAAATGTAATGCAGTAAAAGAATTTAGACCATATACAGCCTTAACAGATCTTTTTTATTCTTGAGAACAAAGCATTCTTAATCTCACTTGTACTTGCATAATAATTTTCTTTCCACTTTTTTTTCTTTCATCACTCAATGTTCTTCCTCTCTTTCGCTTTCCTTTGACTCAAATTCTCTCTCCTTTTCTTTTTACAGTATAGCTCAGTTTAATTTTTTTACTAACTCCCTTTTGTTCATTCTCTCTTTATAACCTCACTTGATCTTCATAAAAATTTTCTTTTCTCTCGACTTTTCTCTCAGCTTTTTTTCTTTATTTTCTCACAAGCCTCATCTTCCTTTTCTCTTCCTTTCGTACTCTCACTCACTGTCTTTTTTTCACTCTCTTTCTTTTGACCACTTCTTTTTGCAATTTCATCTGGTCCTCATAAACTTGCTTAAGGGCTAAAGGCATAAGGGTAACAGGCCTTTGATTCTGCTTAAAGGAATACTTATTGGTAAAGCCATCATGCTTAACCCTCCTGTCAAACTACCATGGTCATCTAAGCAACAAGTGAGTAGCCAGCATCGAAACTACATCACATAAAACGTCATCTTCATATCTTCTAATGCTAAAAGTAACTAGCACTGCTTGTCCACCCTCACTTCACCACTATCATTCAACCACTGCAATTTGTAAGGTCGAAGATGCTCACTAGTGGAATGTCCTAATTTCTCAACCATAGCTACACTTGCCACATTAGTACAACTCCCACCATCTATAATCACACTACACACCTTGTTCTAAACTAGGCATCTAGTATGAAAATATTCTTCCTTTGCACCTCTTCCTCTTCTCTAACCTATAAATTCCAAACTCTCCTAGTTACCAACAACTTCTCCTAAACAACAAACTCCTCCCCATCAACATTTTCAGAAGACTTTCTATGAGACATATTGTTGCACAAGATACGTTAGGAGTAATAAAATGAATTCTCTCAAATTCACTCGCCCACGTGTTTCACTCAAATCACTCTACTGTTTTCACCAATCACTCTACTGTTTTCACTCAAATCACTCAAAATTTTCTTTTTTCGGTTCTTTTGGAACTAACAATCCAATCGGATTCGTTCCTATAGAAATCCACCCAACTTTCCCAACAGCAATTTCATAATACGATTTGACAAGACTCACAGAATGCTACGAATTCAACTAAAGATCACCATAAACTCTAAATCACAATTTTGTAACACAACTTTTTTATATATATTTACGAATTCCTTTCTTTTTTTTCCTTTGCTTCTTCTCTTTTTTTTTTTTTTGACTCTCAAGAAAGGAAGTGTGTATGATTCCTTTTAAACACTAATAACAATCAAATTGAAATCTACTTGCAACAATCGAAATTCAAAGAACGATTTTTTTTTGTTCAAACCTTAGATCAAAGAACAAGTAATTGAAACAATAAGATAGGCAATCCTAACAAACCTGATTGCTCTAATACCAAATTGATGTGAACCCCGCAACCTGTGACGAAACCCGACACTTGATTTGCTAATCTCACAACTTATGGATCTCTCAAAGAACGATGGACACCATGACCCTTTGTCCATAAACGAGACAAGAACCTTGGTATATGTAATAACGCCACAATCGATTATGGAATGATGATTGATAAGTTTTAGATAAACTCCACGAATTCACAATCCGATAAGTTTAATAAGTTCTTTAAAGAACCTAAGCGAAATCACTCTCAATTTATGAATAGACTTTGCCAAAGATCTTTACAAATGAATGTGTAACGACTATTTATAGTCTCATAACAAAAGTACACAAAGCGTTATAAAAAAACCCTAATTGCAACTAAGGAAAACATTATACGCCAGTGGCCAAAATTTGTCTAAAGCCAACCTAAAATTACTCCTAAGCGGCAGCCTTGAATTAATTTCCTACTGCCCTTTATTATATGAAATTATAAGTTAGCTCACTTAGGCTGACAGCTTACTAACCGGCCTATCTTTTCATTTATGTCAGCCACTTTAGGCTAGTGGCCTTCTCTAAAGCCAGCCATTTAGGCCAACGGCCTAAGCCTCCAAGGCCGGCAGTCTTTAGTAGTCTTAAAGCTATCGGCCTTTGATTCCTTTCCCGACTTCTGCTTCGTGATCCGCACTTTGAATAGGCCTGTGTTCTTTACTACCATCTCCTTATCTTGTCTTTGATCATCCTTAGACCAATCCTCCTAATGTGATCTTCATCACAGCGTGCCGTAGGTGTTAAGAGGAATTTAAAAGAGCAATTACAAGATCTAACCACCATTGTTGCTAATCTAACCACGTAGGTGGATTAAATAGCATTCCCCAATAGTTAGTAGCAAATTCGTAAGCACCCTTACCTCGAGTATCATTAATAATGCTCGTAGGGAAGGAGCATTAGGAGCTAATAGGGGTATGCGATTTAGAGGGGATTATCATACCCACCAAGAAGGAAGAGACGAAAAACTTTGAAGAAGAATTTTATTACAATCGTAAGTTCAAGCCACCTAGAGGTTTGGAATATGTAAAATTATAGATGCCCTCATTTGTTGGAGGAGGATCTATTGAGGATTACCTTGATTGGGAGGACAAGGTGGAAGGGCTTTTTAAATATTATGAGTTTTAATGACAATACTCGAGTGTGTTTGGCAGTAGTAGAGTTTGTAGGGTATGCCGCCTTATAGTGGAAAAACATTGTAGCTAGTAGGAGGAGAGATGGTGATGCTAAAATCCGTACTTGGCAGGAGATGAAGCAGGTTATGAGGAAGAGATTTATCCTAGAGCATTATAGGCATGAGCTATTCATGCGCCTTTAAACATTGAGGTAGGGAGGTAAGAGTATAGACGAGTATGTCTAAGAATTTAAAATGTTGTTTGATTCGATGTGAGGCTATTGAGCCTCTTGAGTAGACGATGGCACAATTTGTGTTAGGCCTAAAATATGAGATTGCTTGTATTGTGGAGCTGCAGCGATATGACACCCTTAACGAGGCATACAACTGGCTTTGAAAGTTGAAAGATAAAGGCATTCTAACCCTTATAAAACAACTAATAGAGGTATGGATAAAGGGGGATATGTTAAAACAACTAATTGTAGGGTTTTAGAAAGTAAGAATGTTGATAAAGGGGGATATGTTAAAAATGCGGAAAAGATGCAACTGTTACAAATTTTAAGGGAGAGAAGAGTTTTCTAAGAAAGGGAAAGCAGTTTTTGGGACTAAAAATAAGTAATTAGGAGTTGGGACATCAGGTGGAAAAACCCCACCAAGTTAAGTGCTTCAAATGCTTGGTTTTTGGACATATGACTGCTCAATGTCCTAACCAAAGGTGATGACTACTATAGAGGTGGAAAGTGAGGATGAAGAGGAAGTGATGAGGATTAGCTAGCATCTAAAAGGAAGGAACCAAAATTCGACGATCCATTACATGGTATTGGAGGCCCCATGACTCGAGCTAGAGCTAAGAGGATGAACGAAGCTCTACAAGGATTAGTCATGGACTTACAAGCTAAGGAATCAAGCTACACTAAAGGAGACACAACATTTGTTAACTTGATTCACGTGAGACAAACACTTGTCAACTTGATTCACGTAACCACGGAGGGAAGTAATGATTTAGAGCCCTTAGAATAATTTATTTTATTGATCCAAAAAGGAGAAGCACATTCAGTTTTATTATTTGTTATGTTTTGGTTTTATTCATTTGGTTTGTAATTTATATTATTTAGTTGCTTACTTGGTTACATGAGGATAAGGAAAAAATAGATTAGGCAACTTAGGTTTTCCATATTATTGTATGTACTCTATGTAAGCCATGTAAGAGGTCGACCATGAGACATCTTATCATTGAATTGAAAACACAATTTCGTGAGATTACGAAAACCCTCATTTTGTTCTTTTGCAAAAGAACTCTTCCGTAGGAATTCTTAACCGAATTGCTTGGAATCCCCTTTTGATAACGTAGGTTTCAGTCAACAAGTGTGATTGGGGTCTAGTTACGCAATATTGTTTGAGACGATCCTTGGGGTAATCGATTCAAATACGTCATCAGGGTTCTAGGTTTAATATCCCTAGGGTTTCACGCATCAGGGAGAATTAGATGAGCCAAAGGACTTGTCAACAATATTAGATGAGTATTATGGAGATGAGATGTTGAGGTGCATGGAGACAGAGGCAATGATCATTATTTGGCCATTAATGTTTTACGCAGGATGATGATTACTTTTCCTACTAATGAAGAAGAACAGAGAGAGAACCTATTCCATATCTCCTATAGGATCCAAGGTAATCTCTTTGCTCTTATCATTGATGGTGGTAGTTGCACTAATGTAGTGGCTGCTTTTTAGTTAATAAGTTGAAATTGGATACTACTCCACATCCTAAGCCATACAACTGCACTGGTTGAGTAAACAAGGTAGTCTACTGTTACTTAGAGGGCTAAAGTTCCATTCAGCATAGGGGAGAGATACCATGATGAGATTATCTGTAATATTCTTCCTATGTATGCATCACATATATTACTTGGTAGGCCACGGTTATTTGATAGGAGGGTGTTGCATGTGGGTTTAGGAACACCTATGTGTTCCAGAACGATGGCAAACGAATTGTTTTAAATCCTATGCCACCAACTAAAGTACAAAAGGCACAGAGATAGATCAATAAAAGCCACTAAAAGAAGTCCTTATTCATGGGGTGGAAGGAACTGGAAGAGGCAATTCAACAGGAGAGGCCAATGTATTTATTACAAATGAGGTATGTGTTAGAGGTTGATAGACAAGAACAGTTGCCTCCTATTGTGAATCGGGTGCTAGATGAGTACATGGATATATTCCTTGAAGAGTTACCTAAGGGATTACCACCAATGAGAGGTATTGAGCATGTGATTGATTTGTAGCCTAGGTCAGTCTTACCAAATCATCCTACATATCACATGATCCTAAAGAAGCTAAAGAATTAAAGCGACAAGTGGATGAGTTAGTAGAATGGCATTTTGTCAAAGAGAGTACTAGCCCTTGTGATGTTTCTGCACTTCTTGTTCCAAAGAAAGATGGTACATAGCGTATGTGCATTGACAACAAGCCATCAATAAGATTACCATAAAATTTTAGGTACCTCATTCCTAGATTTGATGATATGTTGGATGAATTGAATGGTGCACAGGTGTTCTCTAAGGTTGCCCTTAAAAGCGAATATCACCAAACTTGTATGAGAGTAGGAGATGAGTGGAAGATCACTTTTAAGACATGATATGGTTTATATGAGTGGATGGTCATAATATTTAAATTGACTAATGCCCCTAGTACATTCATGCGACTTATGAATCATGTCTTGAGAGAATTTTTGGGAAATTTTGTTGTTTATATTTTGATGGCATCTTGATTTTTAGTAGAGACTAGAGAGTCATGTTGAGCATCTATAGGCAATCTTTTCAGTCTTGAGAGATCAGAGGTTGTATGGGAATCTTAAGAAGTGCTCATTCTGTCAGTCAGAGGTAACATTTTTAGTTTTGTTGTGGCTAGTTTTAGTATGAGAGTTGAGGAGGGGAAATTAAGGCCATAATGGATTAGCCAACACCACAATCAGCAACTAATGTGAGGAGTTTCCATTTTATAGGAGATTTGTCAGGAATTTCAGTAGCATTATGAGTCCATTAACTGAATTAACCAAAAAGAATGTTCCTTTTGTTTAGGAAGACTGGGCTTAAACGAGATTTGAGGAGGTTAAAGGCAAGGCTGACTAGTTCTCCAGTTTAGCATTACCAAATTTTGACAAAACTTTTGAACTGGAGTGTGATGTATCAAGAGTGGGTATCGGTGCTATGTTGATGCAGGATAGGAGGCCCATTGCATATTTCAATGAGAAACTAAGTGGTGTTCCTTTAAACTACTTAGTATATGATAAGGAGTTTTACTCCTTAGTATGTGCATTGATGTCGTGGCAATACTATCTCTGTAACACCTAAAACCCAAGCCATGTTGCTACTTACCATGTATCCTTATCTCTCAAGAACATTAATTTCTTTAAGGCCTTACAAAGCTATCAAAGGTCACTTTTAGAAATAACTTAATTTGAAATTTAAATGAAAATATAATTACATTATTTTTTTACTTACACGGCCATGTTGGGGGCCATGTTGCTAAATACGAGCTAGTATAGGGACTATTTTTTAAGGCTCGTGTATCTTTTGTGGGGGTTTAGCTTCTACAAAATTAAAAACACAGTTGTTTTGGGGGGAGGCCATGTTCTTTTTTTCGATTCAACATAGTCGAAACCCCGACTATTTTAAGGAGACCATGTTATTTTCTTAGTGAAAGGGTTTTGGGTATTCAATATGGTCCGAAACATGACCTTTTTGGGTTGGGGAGGGCCATGTATCAAATTGGGAAATTTTCCCCACGAACTTCTTAATTTTTTTCATTCCAACCCCCCCTTAAAAACTTGATCTCTCTTTTTCCCTTAAGTTTTAATTAAATCTCAAAAACTTGTTTTCCCAAATTTAAATTTTAAAAACACAAATTAGATTACTTCCCATAAAAAAATTCCCACAAGTTGTACCCTTTTTGAGTTTGTTGATTTTCCCTTTTCCCTTTTTTCCGTCCTTCCCTAAAATTTTTCAAAGTTATGGATGAATAAGGTGATGTGACTAGATCAGATTATTAAATTCACCATGAAAATTCTTGTAAAAAACCCTTTTAAACCTCATTATTTTTGGGAAATTTGTCCATGCCATTTTCCCTTAATTGTCTTAGGGTTTGTTCCAAAAGCTTTTCCTTTTGCTACTGTTTTATTGTGAAGGGGAAAAAGAAAGAGAGCTAGGTCAACTTAGAGTATTTATACTCTGACCAAAAAAGACCCATTTACTCCTCAAATTTTTTAAAAATTTCCCCGTCCTTAAACCCTTTGGTTTTTTAACGTTTAAAATATTATAAAAAGAATTAAATTTAAAATTTTTTCCCGGTATTACATTCTTTTCCCCCTTTACCAAAAAAACTTTTCGTCCTTTTAAAAAAATACTTTGAAATTCCTAAGAAGAGTTTTTTGGAATTTTTTTTCTTCCTCATTTCCCGCCTTCCAGTTCCCACATTGCCTTCCCCTTTTTAAATTTTGTTAGTTTACCCGCCCCCTTTTTCATAAGGGATTATTTTTCGTCTTAGTATCCCCCAAAATTTTGATTTGCCCTTTCCCCCAATTTTCAGGTTTGGGCTGCACATTTTGTGGTTTTAAAGCCACTATCTTTATTTCCCAGTTTTGGGGATATACTTTCTTAGCATAGAAACATTGGGAAAACATAATGTACTCCAGCCAAAATTTGGGGTTTAAGGCAAAACCCATAAGCCCACCATGCCTAAAACCCTTTTTCCAAAAATCTTTAAACAAAGGGCCCATATACCTTGGGT
>JBBMOL010004149.1:0-11856 GCA_037954665.1 Laguncularia racemosa | reverse complement strand
GGAAGTGGTTATTAGCAAGCAATTTTTTCAATAAAAGCTAACTCGTAGGAAACTCGATTCAATTTCTTATTTAAATATCAAAATGATCTTATTTAAATGAACTTTTTTTTTAAATTTTCATTTTTTCCCAAAACTAAACCATTTTTGAAGACCATTTCAAGTTCTTCTTTTACTCAAAGTCACAATATTTTAGTTACCCAAATAGAGCTTACAATTGGTAGATAAAAACCACCTCATGTATTTTTCAAAACTCATGTTTTCTAAGAATTTAAGGCATCCTTAATATTTTTTAGTTGATCATTAAATTCCCCTTTCATTGCCTCGAACAAAAAGAGGTGACCAGGTCCCCAAAAGTCATAAATGGGCCGGTTCGTCAACGTGCCTAAAATTTATTGGGTGGGACTTTAAAGGTCATACTACAAACTTACCAAGCAGGGTAGGACTTTCCTTACAAAAGGTTTTTTAGTTATAGGTACTTACACCCTAAACCCATTTGATATTTTCAGTCCAAAAACTAGTTAGGTATACTTTAAGAAGTTTTACTTTTAAAACGATCAATTTTCCATTTCATTATCCATTTAATTTCTCATTACGAGACATAATAGTTGAATTAAACCATCATATAAACCCCATCAATAAGCTAAAAAAAACAAGCATTACATCCAATAAAATGCATTCAAACCAATTTAAGTTCATTACATCACATCAATCGGGAAAACGATAATCAAACCCCATACCCAACTCTCTTCTAGGATTTCTAGAATGTTACTTTTTCTCAAAATCAACCATTTAGGACACAAAACCCAGCCATAGAAATAATATAATTCAAAATTTTCCTACATTGTATAGCAAGTGTTTGTACGGGAAATTTCAGCTACAAAAAGTGCTCTTTTTAACCCCTTTTACCCCAAGAGAGGGTTAAGGGGGGGGACTCACCTGAAAACTTATATTTCAATCCCAAAAAGTTCATAGCCAAATTCTTTTCCTCCCCACTCAACAGAAATACTTGAATATAAATTTTTCTAATCAATGTTACTTTTTACTTATGAACCCTAAATTGTAAATTTAGTATTCCAAAACCCCTCATTCCTCTTAACCTCATATAATTCACATTTTTTCCCACAATAGTTTTCATATATATAGGTTATTGCTCTATATATATTTTTGTAATTAAATTCCCCAAATTCGTTCTATATTAAAGTATGGTTCCAAAATTATCTGATTTTTCATCGAACATCCCCCTTTTGTTTTAACTAAACCTAAGATTTAAATCTATTTACTTCAATGAACCCCCAAATAAAAAAATCAAAAACAACTAATTAAATCAAAATTTCCAAATTTTGTTAAGGGTTGAAAATTTGGCCAAAAAGGGTAAATTTGGGTTGAAAAATTCACTAAAAAATAAAAAAGTTCCAATTTGAACAATTATTGATTTGGTGATCTAAAAAATCTTTATAAGGATCTTAGATACTAAATTTACTTCAAAAATACATCATTTGTCCTTTTCCCATTTTCCAATTTTAAATTTTCCGACCAAAACAGAGCATTTCTTAAGGACCACATATTTTAAATTAAATTTCATGAAAATAATATTACCTCTTTAAATTTATACATACAAAATTATGCTAGAATACGAAAAATTGTATTTTTTCATCATCATTTGATATTTTTAACAAAAATAGGAATTTCGTACATTACTAAGAGCTACTTCGTTCACCGGCCTTCGGCCACCCACTATGCCGGCCGAAGTCCTCCTAAAAAAACCCCTTAACCCTAGCTTGTCTTAGCAGTAGCTTTCACCCTAATCCCTTCGATCGAATAGACTAAAATCCTCCCTTATTTAATTATGTTTTTTCTTTCAATTTCTTCAAATTCATTTTTTACTTCAATCTTGTTCTTCTTCCTTCCCTGATAATTGCATGTTGGAAATTTCAATTGCAATTTGCCCTACAAAATTCGGATGGGAAAAGGGGTGAGTTTTGGTTTTCTTTTTTCTGTGTAATTTTGATGATTTTTTTTTTTCTTTTCTCCTCTCTATTCTAATGTCTTTCATATATATAATAAAATTACTTACTTAGTTTTGCTAAGGGTGTTGTTCTACAAGGTTTTCTTTTCTTTTTTTCTTTTTCCCCTAGCATATTATATATATATTATATAATAAACATATAATATAATTAATATGTTTAATTTTTTACATGTAATAATTATATATATATTCCTTATATGTACATATCTATGTCCATATTTAAATTCACACACTTTTTTTTTAAATAGAGCATATAACAAAATATACATTCATTTTTACATTATGTGCATATATATATATTTATTTCAATTTTAACATTATTGCTTAAGCCTAGGTCCTCACACCAAGCCCTTAGCTAGCTACTCCCCTAGCTTAAGTTACTTATGGAAATGGCAAAAAATGCCACCCAAGGCCCAAAAAGTGAAGCGGACCATGACCCAAAAGGCCTTAGCAATGGCGAAAAAGACCATTTCTAGGGGGGACTCAACCCTAAAAAGGGGGGGAAAGGGGGGGAAAAGAGGGCAAAGACCCCGAAAGACACTACATCAACCTGATAACCCAATTGCACATAAACCCCTAATTAAAAGATTTTTTAAAGAATTGTGTAACAAGATTGGTTAAAACCCTAATTCCCATGAACCCAATTAAACTGAGCAATTAATATAAAGTTCTGAATCCTTCCCGGATATAAGGAAATAGTAGAATAAAGGAAACAATTTTGCAATTGTTGATGAAACCAAAATTTTAGCCTCACTACTCAACCCCTAACTTAGAATTAATAAGAGTTTTTATGAAATAGAGAAGGTCTTTTTTTCCCTTAAAAGAAAGTTGCAAAATATGTCAAAGTCCCTTTTTTGTTCTCTTTACAAGTTTTTATATAAGCCCAAAATATGGATAAAAACAAATGGAAATTACTAAACATGGCTGGTTTCTAGGTCCATTTCGATTTAAGATGGCCCATGCTCTCTCTAAGCCAAGTGCTAATGTGTTTGTATTTTCCCAGTAAATATAAAAAAGTGTATTGATTAAAAAAAAAATAATTATATAAAGTAAATGAAGACATTTGTGAATTCTTGGGGTTTCCTTTGAAAAAAAGGACTCTTTTTGGTTAGGCTCTATAGTCCTTTAGTTGGCTTGGGAATGGGTCCTATTGTTGCATTGGTTTGTTCCCCCTCATCCCCTCGGCTTTTGGAAGATTTCCCCTAAAAATCTAAGGGCCCTTATTTAGAAAGTTTATGAAAGTCACCTAGTTTGAAAACCATGGTTTACATTTTTTGTTCCCCTGAAGTCATGATTGCCCTGGTCCTTTGAGAATACAACCTTTTAATTAAAGCTTTTAAAATTTCCCTATGACTGTTTCACTCTACTCAAGTTGTCTTCCTTTCCTTTTGCCCCAAAAATAAAAAACTTTTTCCAGTGTTTTATTAATCTTTTCCCTGGGTTATGTACCTTAATTGGTGAAAATAGGGTCAAAAAAATCCGTTACCGCCCTTTTGAAGACTAAGTGTTCAAACCCCATATGCAGTTTCTCCTTAAAATAACCAAAAGGTTACCCAATAGTATTTGTGAGCGCACATGGGAAGAATATCACAACAATTTCATCCTAATATTTTTCCCCCCTATGTGTTTGGGAGCCTAACCTTTGAGTGACACTTGACTGTTTGATCACTCAACCAGTGAATTTTTGGGCAAAGTGAGGTTTTTCGTGTAGTTGCAATCAATTTACAAATGCAGCAACTTAACATTAGGCAATACTACCATCAAAAAGAAGACTAAAAAGGGTTCCTTTTAGCCCCTACGGGAATAGGAAATGGTTTTCCTCTGCCGTCCTCAAATTTTGAGTGTAGTCTTAACCTAGCGCACTTTAATAGCCAATATTATCATTACCCTGTCCTCAGTACCTCAAAATCTGGTCCTCTAATTTCCTTTAGCACTGCTGTTTTTTTGTGGTCAAGTACTTCTTCTTGCCTCCCCCTGTGGGAATCAACCTTATGGTTCCAATGTGGGGGAAATTCTTGGATGCTGACCTAAAAAAATTTATAATCACCATTTTTATCTAATAATACTTTATTTTTTTGATTTAGTAGGATATTTTTCGATTTTACAAGATGGCCAAAAAAACAAAACTAAGGATTAATTGTGGGAATTCTTGGACATCATCCCAAAGGTCCACAATGGGGTTCAATTGAAAAGAAAAACCAGCCAATGAAGAAAATTTTTATTGTAATTGTTGTTTTGGAACGACACTTAAATGGTTTTTTGTAATTTGTTGTGTTATTTTTACCCCAAATTGGAGCAAGTATAAAACTTGCTAAATAGGGTTTTTTAGGGGCTTTTTTTAAAAATTTCGAAATTAAACCCCTTTTTTGTCGGTGAGGGGATTTTGCTTGCAAAATTTCTCTTATCAATTTCACAAGTGAAATTGTGGGAGTTTTAAATTGAGTAGATTGTGAGTAACATCAAATTTTCCCCTTTTTGTTTCAAATTGTATTAGTGTGTCATATTTTTGGGGCAAATTTTTTTGGTTCTTGTTTTTCTAAAAGTGAATTGGGTTCATCCCTTTTAGATTTGAAACACTTAATTTGGTGGAATTCTAATTTTATTTCTATTGTCATTTATTGTACTTATCCTTGCTTTATTCCCCATTTCATTTAGAACAAGTCTTTGAATTTCCCTGAAATTTGGGTCATTTGGGGATTTTTGTGATCATCCATTGTTGATTGGATTTTGTTTATACGTTTTCTTTTGGATGTGTTTGCAATTCAATTAGTAAGGGAATAATAAATTTTAGTATCAGAGCAAAGGTTTTGGGAAGGGATTTACGTGAAATTTCAATTAGGAAATTAGGGTTTTTGAATTTTCATTTCTTTTTGGAATTGTTGAAGTGGAATTTAAAGTTATTGTGATTTTGTTGTGTTTTCCTTGTTTTTGTGGAAGTGGAAGGGGGAAAATTTATGTTAATTATTGTGACTTCATCTTGTTGAGGGAAAAAAAAGGGAAGTAGGGAAATGCATTTTCTTGTGTGTTTTCGGGGTTGGAAGTAATTATTTGTGGAAGAAGAGAGTGTATTTCTTGAATGTTGTTTTTAGAATTAAGGAGTGCTTTACATTTCCCGATTTGATTATTGCATGAAAGATTTGGAAAACTATTGAATTTAAAAACAATCATTAAGTTGAAGAGTTATTGTGTAGTGTTGATTTTTTAAAAAATCTAAAAATTTTGAATTTTTTTACCATTTTGGGGAAGCTTCTTTTAAATGTGTAATTGGTGTTGTTTTTGCCCTGATGGAAAAGGAGTGAAATTGTGTGTGCTGCCCATGAGTGGTGTGTGTGTGTGGTGTAGTGAAGGGTTGCAAATGGTGAAGAGTGTTTGTATGGTTAAGTTTTTAATTTTAAAAGCAAACATTAAGTGGGGAAGTTATTTTTATTGTTCTTTAAAAAATTTTCTTGTTGGGTCATTAAAATTTAAATTTTGGGGAAGTGTTTATTGTTGCTTCTACTTATTTTTGCCCTGATTTTGGTCTTTGGGGGTATGAAGCTTAAATGGAGTATTTTGGTTTTGCAAAGTTGTTGTGTAGCGAGAAGGGGGTTATTGGAAGGGGTGTTGTAAGGTTTTCTACATTGCTTTGAATTTCTTTTTAATTCAAAAAATCAAGTCAAAACCATGTGAATATAGTGTGAAGGGGCAAATTGGGAATGAGGCCAAAGCCAAGTGGTGGCGGTAAAGTCATCGAACTGTAGGTGGAAGAACTTTAGAGGGGCAGCTTGGACCCTTTTACCCTTATTGTACATTGCAAAAGGATAGATGGATGACGATGCCCCACCACCAATGGAAAATCCTTAGGGATTATGTCCAAGGGGAGTCCTCAAAACAGTAAAAGGAGGGAGGTTTTGGGGGGGGTAGTATGGGAATAAGAGTGGAAGGAGATTTCATGCTCTTAGGGGGAAAAGATGATAATTTTGGGGTTAAATCTATCCCCAAATGGGGATTCGGCTCCCTAAAGGGATTGGTGTATGTGAAATACAGAGCCTTCATTGATGGAGGGGTTTGCAGATTATTATTGGTTTGGGAAGAAAAAGTTGAAGGTTTTGGTGTTACAAAATTGATGTAACCCCAGGGTTTGTCTTGACTTAATTCTGGCATGCACCTTATGGGGGAAGTTTTGGGTTTAATCAACAAACGATGGGAGGGAAAAGGGCTGAAAATACATACCAAAAGGGAATGAAAGGGTTTAAGGAAAAGGTTTTACTAAAAACATTACAAGTGGGAAAACTGTTTGTTTTTCCCCAAAACACTGAGACAGGGGGGAAAAACAGGGATGACTACGTTAGGAGTTGAAACTGTGTCAGATGTGGTTTAGTGGGCCCTCTTGGCAAACCTTAGCATGATTCGGTCTGGGTTGAAAATTTGAGATTACCTTGTTATTGAGCTAAAGGTAGAGGCGTCTAATCTATTCTGAGCCATAGTAACGGATGGTATATACAAAACCCTAGGGGGAAGAGGTCAATGGGTGGGAAAAAAGGGGAGTAGGTAAACATGTAAAGGCGGTAGATAAAATTTTCCCTTTTAGCAGAAAAAGAGAAAAATTTTCGGGGAAAAGGTTTAAATGGTTTGTTAGATTATTTTAGGCAAACAGTACGGGATCAACCAGTGGGAAGATGGTTTAAATTTAAAATGTTTCAAAGCATGGGTTTTGGACATATGCTGCAATTCCCTAAAAGGGGTGATGATGTTATGGGGGGCAATGAAAAAAGTGATGGGAGAGGCTATGAGCCTATTGTTTTACCCCTTTGCCTTGCAAGAATATTTGGGATCAAACGCTAAAACTGAGGAAAAAAAAAGGGTTTGGGAAATTACTTTTTTAATGTGTTACGAAGGTTTTTGACTTATTCCGTGAAAGGATATACAGGGGGAGAAACCGTTCCACCACCTTGTTGGATTTAAGGTAACCTATGGTTTTTTTCATTGAAGGGGGTAGTTGCAGTAAGTCATTTTGCTGATTAGTAGAAATTTACACTGCCATAGTCGACTTTTAACCCCTTTTAAATTGCATTGGTTAGCGCGAGGTAGTTTGCTGTTACTTAGAGGAAAAAGGTGCCATTTAGTTATGAGAAGATACGGTGTGAGATTACTGTGATGTGCTTTTTTGTGCCCCTTTAATTTTATTGGGGTGGCCCTGGTTATTTGAAAGAAGGGTTACATGATGGGTTCAGAAAACATTTACAGTTTTAAAAGGGTGGTTTCCCGGATTATTTTGGTCCTTGTCCCCGCTGAGGTTCACCTCTTAAGAAAGATTAGAAAACCCCGAGATCTTCTAGACCTAAAGAAACAAGAAAAACACAAAAACAGGTTTTATCCAAGGGAAAAGGGACCCCCTTGTTTGAGGGAAAACTTTCAAGGCTTGAGGAGATGGGGAATCAACCTTTTGGTTCCAACTGGGGGGGAAAACCTATTGGATGCATAGCCTAAAAATTTCTATACAAATTTTTTTCTAAAAATACTTTATTTCTTTTTGCACTTTAGTAGGACTTTTATCGTTTTTAAAGGATGGAAATAACATGCACAAAGGATTAATTGGGGACTTCTTAGCTATATCAAAGGTCCAAGGGGGTTCAATTAAAGTGAGAACCAACCAATTGAAGACTGTTTTTACTTGTAATCTATTGCCTTTGGACCCCCCCATTAAGTTGATTTTGTAATTTGTTGTGTTTTTTTTCCTAATTAGGGGAAAGTATAAAAATTTTAACTAGGGTTTTGAGGGGGCTTTTTGAACATTTTGAAATTCACACTTCTTTGATGAGGGGGTCCATGCTTGCAAATTTCTCTTATCAATTCCAAGTGAAATTTGGGTGGATTAAATTTAGTAAATTGGAGTAACATAATCTTCCTTTTTTGTTATCAAATTGTATTTTTTGTACGCAATTTTTGGTGCAATTTGTTTGGTTACTTTTGTTCTAAACATAAATTAGGGTTCATCCATTTCGATTTAAATCATTCAATTTGGTGGAATCTAATTTATTTTTATTTCTCCATTGCTAATATTAAATGCTTTCTTCCTCATTTCAATTTATCATCAAGTCTTTGAATTCTCGTAAATTAAGGGATCATTGGTGATTTAGTGATCACCCCATTGTTGATTAGATTTTGTTGATCACGTTACTTTTGGATGTTTTTGCAATTCAATTAGTAAGGCACATCATTTTTTGGGTATCTAGCACATCACTCACTTTCCACCTCCATAGTAGACATCACCCTTTTTTTTAGGGCACTGAGCAGCTATTTTATGCAAACCCATGCATTTGAAGCATTGGGTTTGATGAATCTTCCCCACTTAATAAACCTTGGCACTATTTGTTTTGATATTAACCCAGAAATCGGTTTCCCTTTCTAGAAATTTCCCCCCCCCTATCAGTAATAGTTGCATTTGTTTCCACACCCTTATCAATTTCCCCCTTATTCAATCTATGATTTATTTAATCCATGAGCTTACAGTGGCTCTAAACCTGTTACTCGATGATTTGTATGGATTTTGAGCCCCTTTTAAATCTCTTAACTTTCAAAGTCAACTGGATGGCCTCTCAATGGTGTCATACCCCTCCAGCTCTGTAAAAACACGTTTATCTCATATTCAACCTGGACACCAAAATCGCGCCATGGGTCTGTTTTAGGAGGTTCGACTACTCCACATCGAATCCCTTAGTGCCTTAAACTCCTGGACATACTCTTCTACTATTTTTGCCTCCCTGTCTCAATTGTCTAGAGATGGCATGAATAACTCTATTTGTAGTGCTCTGATATTAAACCTCTTCCTCGTAACCCTTTTTATTTTCCACCAAGTACGAATCTCAGCATCACCATTCTCCTTTTAAATGGTGACAAAGGGTTTTTCACCATAAGACGGCATATCCTCTAAACTCGACTGCTACTACATGAAACCAAGGTGATCATTAATTTCATAACACTCGAAAAGGCCCTTTACCTTTTCTCTCAGTCTAAATAATCCTCTATAGAACCCCTTTTAGCAATGCAGGCCTTTGTAACTTTACATATTCCAGCCCCCTAAGTGGCCTGAATCATGGTTAGGATTAGGTTCATCCTCAAAGTTATCATCTCTTTCCTCTCAAAAGCATGATAATCTCCTCCTACTCTCTTACCCTTATTTCCTCCTATTACCTTCCCTATGTGCATCATTAAGTGCTACCCAAGGCGGGGTACTTGTGGATTTGCTACTAGGGGTTTTGTGGCAATTTTCATATGATCAACTCGTGTTGCTAGTGTAGCAACAATAGTAGTAAGATCCAACAATTGTTTTTCTAAAGTTTCTTTTTCCCAACCTACAGATGACGTCCTGACCTCCTCCTACAACCCCAACTATTGGTCTCTTTTACCAATTCCGCCATTTACCTATCATTTGACATGGGTGTTGAATTAAACTTTGACAATTTTTTTTTTTTACATTCACACCTCCATAACACAAGTCCTCCAATTTCAAATCACACACTCATGGCACCAATTTTCTTCAAAAACGCAAACACTCCCACGCACAAAATTGCTCTACACTCAAACACACACTTTACGCCACTAATTTCACCACATCAAAACACACACTTCACATCAAAATTTTTTTTTTTTAAACTCTCAAAACACACACCCATGGCAGAAACACTTCATGGCACAAATTTTTCTAATACATTTTAAACACACACTCATGGCAGCAACACTTCCTCCAAGGTAAAAAAAAAAATTCTTCAACTTAAGTCAATAGTGCATTTAAAGCAATTTTAATGCAAAATTACTATTCAATACACAACTATGGATCAATTATAGTGATTCCACAATTTCATCCATGGCAAGGAACCCTAAAGCAATCCTTCCTTCCAATTTAAACCCACAATGACAATTAGAACACGACACAAAATTCATGTAACATGCACAATTTCAACTTAAAATCAACAATTGAACAAGTGCATGTCATAAACCCTAAATTCCCAACTTGAAATCAAGACTCCTCCCATGCATTCCCCTTCTCAACGTGGCTTTGATACCAAAAGATGATAAGCCAAACCAATTTCAATCAAACAATTTAATTGATGAAACAATTAAAAACGTTGTTTTCAAAATAGCATATTCCCCTTTTTGAATGAGGAACCTTAATTTCCAATAGAAAAAGAACAAAATAAAATTTTTCAAATTCTTACCAGTTTTGACACACTAGTAGAATTTGGGAACAACTTGTGATAAAGTGGTCTTATAAAATTAGAGAAGGTCTCCTTTTCACGTGGAGCAAGTTGCCAAAAAAATGTCAAAACCTCCCTTTGTCGTTTTCTTTTACAAGTTATTTATACTAGCCCTAAATATGGAAAAACATATAATGGAATTACATAACCAAAATGGTCGGTGTTCTAGCTCCTTTTTCAGTCCAAATTTCATAACATGATGGGAATCAATCATGGTTCTTACAGAGTTGCTCAATGTGGGAAATCAAAGGACAAGAACTGAAGGTGGGACACCCTTAGGTCGGCCAATAAAGGACACGGCTTTCATCTAAACCGCCTTTTTAAGGGCCAACGGCTTGGCCGGCGACTTAGCCTCCAAGGCCACCCTTTTCAAGGTTGGGAACTTTGGACCATTTAGACTGACGTTGCAGCACTAGCTTTGGCTACTTATTCTAGCCATTTAAGCCGAGGCATAGCCCATAAGGCCGGGGGCCCTTTTTAATTCTTCAAAGAAGGCAGTGTTGAATTCAAAGCCCGCAACTTATCTAGTTCAAGGTCGGTGGCTTTCTTAGATCAAATAGTGGTGATTTTCCTTTGTACTTTATATTTTGAGTTTGGAACTTAATGGACATTTTAGACTTGAGATATATAATTTGACTCCTTGGGGTTTTTCCTCTCAATTTAACTCTTATCAATTTCCCTAGGATTGTAGCAAGTGATGGTATTAAAAAATTTTTGTGCGTGATATCAACAAATCCGTAACTAAGACCCACACTTTTGCTGGTGCGTCATATCCAGTAAGGGTTTAAAGGGTTTTATTGTGTTCTTGTTCGTTATTTATTCGTTAATTGGATTGTTTAGATTCAATTATCATTGATTGTTGCCTAAGATTTGGAATCACTTGATCCGATCATAGTTTAGGCACATCATCTTTTGGTATCAAAGCTTAAAAATTTAGATTAAGAAATTGTTTTTCTATTGGAATTACTTTGACAAATTAAGGTTCTTAAGATTGTGAAATTTTTGGTAATCGATTATTTAAATTGAATTGTGGTTAAATTGATTGTCAATTAGGTTGTTGCGGTTGCTGTGCGATTTCAAATGGGATTGTTCGTGGAATTCATATCCAAATGAAAGTTTTTGGGTTTTCATGCTTTGGTTTTATTGTAAGTGTGTGATTGAATTTTGGACTGGTTGTTGTTTTTATGAATTGAAGTTAGGGTTTTGTATTATCCGCTTTCGTTTATTTTTTATTGGAAAATTTAATTAGTGAGTGGATCAGAGATTAAATTGGGAATTGGTGCTGATTGGAGACTATTGTGTTTGTAAATGAATTTGTGTCATTGGAGGATTATTTTCGGTGTTTGTGACTCGTGAATTCTTGCTTTAGTTTGAGTTGAGGATTGAACGAAGGTGGCAATTTGGGGTTATGCTGTTTGGGGATTGTTAGAGTGTGTGATTGTGACTATGAAAATTCCTATGTTGATGGGAATCAAACCTTATGGTTTCCAATAGTGGGAAAACCAAATTGGACAAATGAAGCAGTTTCCCCCACGTTGTCTTATTTTTTTTAAAAAAAAAATTTGTCTTTGCATTTAGCAGGGGGAAAAATTT
>JBBMOL010004148.1:0-11860 GCA_037954665.1 Laguncularia racemosa | reverse complement strand
TTATCAATTTCAATCCCAAGAGTTGGAATTGTAGCAAGTGCAATAAGGAGAAATTGTGAGTTGTATCAATTTCTATTTGTTGTGTTTCTTTTCTTCTCTAGTGAGTCATATCTAGGGTTGGATTGAAGCTTTCTTGGTCAGATTTGATTCTTTTATATTCAAATTGTTAGTGCTTATTAACTGGCTTTTAGCCTTGAATTCTATTCTTCCATTTTACACATTTTTTTTTAACCGTGAAAGCAAGTGTTGTGGAAGGTGGATCATTGTCAATGATCCATTTCATTTTGTGTAGTATTCACATGGCTTTTCAAGTTTAATTAGTGATCTTCATTGAGGAATATATCATTGTGATATTCATTTCATGAACTATAGCATTCGAATTAACTATTGCATTTAGGGTTCATGCAACAATATTGCTCTAAATTGAACTGAAGTGACCTTATCTTTTGGGGATTGTTAGTTGGATTATTTTGCTTGTGCTTAATCCCCATTTAGGCACATCATCTATTTTGTATTAGAGTAATCTAATTTGGATACTTAAGATTGATCACATCCTCATTTGAAGAATTGGTTATAAACATTGAGAATTGATGCCATTTGGAAGTTAGTTTGATTGATATTGTTTGATTTTTTTTTCAAATTGGTTTTGCATGTGCTTAAACTTAGCTTTAGGCACATCAACAGTTAGCCTTGAAAGTGGAAAGGCTGAGGTAATCCAATCCATTCGGGGTTACTAGTAACAAGCCTAGTAATACTACTAAGCCCATAAGGGTTGATGGTCAATTAGGTGGACCAAAGGGAGCAGGCGATCTGATATGATCCCATGAGCCCAGATACGAGCACCAAAGAAAACAAAGTTCATCCGAGCTCTAGATGGCAGTACGAGGACCAAAAAAGGAGGACATAGACGTCGGGAGGACCCAAGGCGAAGATCGGCCAGCCTTAAGCCAGCCTTGAATAAAGGCTGGCCGAGTTAGCTTCAAGGTCGCCAGCCTTAGAGCCGGCCTAAAAGTAGGCCACCGGCCTTTGTGCCAGCCTTTGGTGTCGACCAATGTATTTAGGCCGCTGGCCTTTGGCCGGCCTTGAATGTTTTCACACAATTTGTTTTTTTTAGACGATATAAAAAGGCGTCCTTAGGGTTTTTCAGGGGAGAATGTTATTTTGGTTGTGAAACAGAGACACTTTGAGTGTGTGTGAATCTTCTTTGGAGATTTGAGAATATTGAGAATTGATTTTCCCTTTATTCATATTGTTCTTATCAAATTCTTGGTTCATATAGAATTTGTAGTGATCATTGTTATTGAATTCTTGGAATTCTTTAACCGTAGTGATTGTTTTATAGAACGTGGTCTCTATCGTTCTATGATTTAATTGCAAATTAGTTTAATTTTATCAATCTTCGCATCTATAGATTGATAATTTTATCCATATCTTTGATTTTGTTCGTTAGTACCAAAATCCAAAAAATCTTTAAAAAAATTGTAACATTTGATTGTTATTGATGATTTGGTTTGTGTGAAGGAATCCGAATCCATTTTCAAATCATTTGGTTTCAGAGCTATCTGAATTCCCCATCACGATCATGACAGGGCAGTAGATAGAGTTTTACCTAGCACAAAAAAGGATAAAATTATTTTTGGGAAAGGCAAAGAGGTAGTTGGATTTGATGTTAGATAGACAGTATCGAGGTCGACTAGTGGGAAGATACGCTAGATTAAATGCTTCAAATGCATGGGATTTGGACATATGGTTGTACAATGTTCTAATAAGAGAGTAATGACAGTTATGGAGGGTACTAAAGAAGAAGATGAAGAAGAAGTTGTCGAGCCTATAGATCTATCCATGGCTTTGTAGGAATACTATGATAATCAAAACGTTGAGACACATGAGGATAAAAAGGGTGAACATTACTTACGTATTAATATGTTACATAAGGTTTTGACTTTATCTCCAGAGGCTAGGGACATACAGAAGGAGAACCTATTCCATGCACCTTACTAGATTCGAGGTAACCTTTGTGTGTTATTCATTGATAGTGGTAGTTGCACTAATGTCATATTTGTTGCATTAGTAGATATTTTACAACTAGCCACTAGCCCTTATCCTAGCCCTTACAAATTACATTGGTTAGATGACCGAGGTAGTCTACATGTTACATGGAGGACAAAGGTGCCAATTAGTGTAGGAGAAAAATACAGTGATGAGATTATCTGTGATGTGCTTCCTGTGTGCACCTTTCACTTATTGTTGGGTAGAACCTAGTTGTTTGATAGAAAGGTGTTACATAACGGGTTCAGAAACACTTACATGTTTCAAAAGGATGGTATACGGATAGTCTTGATGCCTATGTCTCCTTCTGAGATGCGCTCTTTCTAAGAACAAATTAGAAATACTTCTGGTTCTTCCAAAAGTTCGGCAAATAGGCAAATCGAGACATTGGGTGTTAGTCTAAGAGATGATGATAGGAATAAAAATCCGACAAGACCTATCATTAGGGCAAGAACTAAAGGATTTCAAATCTTGGCATTGAGGGCCCATTTTGAGCAGATTGACCCTGGAATTATTTATATACTAACCTCTTTTATCTTATTCATGTATTTTATATTCCAACAGGAATACTTATTATGCTTTACAGGGAAATGGATAAACTCACTTAAACTCAGCTTGTGGGTTATCCATGGACCGACTTGAACCGACGATATGCTGGGCCTATGGATCCTATAGAAGACCGGCATCATGAAGAGCATTTCTTTGCTAGCGTGAATTTCACCATTTAGAAAAGGGATCTTCCTTCACGGTTTTCTTTGTCAAATTGAGGCTTGATTTTCGTGGATTATATGATATTAGAAGTGTTATTAGAAGCCATTTCCATTGTGGTGTTCAGATTATATCATTAGTAGGTTGAATTTCATCATTTCAACATTAGGGTTCACTAGAAAAGTGCCATTTTTGGGATCCGATTTTGCCTAGACTTGAGATATCTTTTCTTAAGTCTTTTGAATGTGCTTTAAAGTCTGATTAGGCACATCAGATGACCCCTTAGATTTGAGGGCAAATCTTTCAAAAGCCTGAGGAGATGATGGGAATCTATCCTACGGTTCCAGTAGTGGGAAAACCTGACTTAGATGTATGATCACAGACATCTACATATGGCTATTTTTATCTAATAATGTTTGATTTTTCACTTTAGCAAGTACATTGATCGATTTTATAGGATGGCCAAATAACATGCACTAAGAATCAACTTGTGGGACATTTTTGGAGTCACATCCAATGGTTTACAAATTGTTCAATTGAAGTGAAGAATTGGCCACTTGAAGACCATCGTTTGCACCTGTAATTGTCATTTTTCAACTGGCCATTTTTTGTTCATTTTGGAACTTATAATTTGATTTTAGAACCGACCACTTAGTGGCATATTTGTAATTTTTTTTGAACATTTTTACCTTAATTGGAGCAAGTATAAATACTTGCTAACTAAGGTTTTTAGGGAGCTTTTGTCAATTTGAAAAAAAAAAAAAACACTTTTGTGTCGTGCGAGAGAGTCCCTCTTACTAAGCATCCACTCTTATCAATGTTTTAGGAAATTATGGAAAGTTTGGCTTAGAATTTCTTGTGAGTAATATCAAGATCTTCTAAGTTGCATCCTTTTCTTGCTAGTGTGTAATATCTAGTGATAATTGGTTGATTTTCCTACTTGTTATTTCACGCCAAATTAAGGTTCATATTGTTAGGATTATAAACTAATTTTAAAGATTGGAATTGCATTTTCATATGTAATTAATTGGTATTGGAATTCCTTTGTAATACATCCAATTTGAGTTCATGCCATTGAGATTGTATTCATGCCAATTTGGGGATTTTGTCTTGTTGAATTCTCCAATTGAATTGTGTTCATGTGCTTGAATTATTAAGGCACAACAATTATTTAGATTAGGAGGATAAGGTTAAGGGTCTGTTTGAGTGTTATGAGATTATCATACCCAGGTTCGTCTTATAGCTATAAAATTTACAGGCTATGTTGCCTTATGGTGGAAGAATCTTGTGGTTAACAGACAAAGAGATGGTGAGGTTGATATACTTACCTAACAGGAAATGAAACGGATAATGAGAAAAAGGTTTATACTAGAGCACTATAGGTAAGAGTTATTTATGTAACTCTAAACCTTGAGGCAGGGAGGTAAAATTGTTGATAATTATGTATAGGAGTTTGATATACTGATGATTAGGTGTGGGTAAGTCGAGCCTCTTGAGTAAACCCTAGCACAATTTGTGTTAGGGTTAAAGTATGAAATTTCCTATATTATAGAGCTCTAAAGGTATAACTGACTTGATGAGGCTATCTAGCTAGCCATGAAAGTGGAGAGATAGAGGCGATCCAACCCTTTTTGAGTAGCGAGTAACAAGTATGGAACTCCTACTAAACCTGATGGTTCAAATGGTCAGCAGGGTGAACAATAGGGAATAGGAGGAAATGATAAGACTATGGACAAAAATACCACTATTACTAATAGGGAGAGGGAAGTTGCTACAAAAGGAAAAGAGATTGCTGGGGATGAAATTCGACAAATAGTGCCGGGGATAACCAATGGAAAGATGCATCAAATCAAATGTTTCAAATGCATGAGTTTTGGTCATATAGCTGCTCAGTGTCCCAATAAAGGGGTGATGACTGCTATGGAAGGAAACAATGAGGATGGTTAAGAAGAAGTAGTTGAGCCTATAGATTTGTCAATAGTACTATAGGAGTATTATGATGATCCTGATGTTGAGACACATGAAGACAAAGGAAGTGATAAATATCTATCTATTAATGTATTGCACAGGGTCATGACTAAATCTCCAACTATCGGGGACATATAGAAGGAAAACCTTTTCCATACGCCTTTTTGAGTTTTAGGTAATGTGTGTGTTCTTTTTATTAATGGTGGTACTTGCACTAATGCCATAGCTGCTGCATTAGTAAATAGATTGCAACTAGTCACTAGTCTACATCCTCATCCCTATAAATTACATTGGCTAAATGAACGAGGTAGTCTGCATGTTACTCAAAGGGCTAAGGTGCCTATCAGCATAGGAGATAGATACCATGATGAAATTGTTTATGATGTTCTTCCTATGTGCGCCTTTTATATACTACTAGGTAGACCTTAGATGTTTGACATGAAGGTGTTACATGATGGTTTTAGAAACACTTATGTGTTTCAGAAGGATGGTGCACGGGTTGTCTTGACTCCTATGTCTCCAGTTGAGGTACACAAATTCCAAGAACAAATTAACAAAACTAATGGGCACTCAATACTTTAGGGTGACAAATATATGCAAACAAGGGATTTTAGTCCAAGAAAAGACCCATTAGATTTGAGGACAAATCTTTTAGAGGCCTAAGGAGATGATGGGAATCAAACCTCTAGATCTAGCATTTGGAAGCCTACTTGAACAAATGGAACTCAGACATTCACATTTTGTCTTTATTTATTTTATAATATTTGTTTTTACATTTTTTCAGTTTTACAAGAAGACGACTAAGCACAATAACAATTGGTTTGTGAATGGATCATAGTCCATAATGAATCGAATTGACCCAAACGAGAATTGGTCTTATATCCTTCTTGTGACGTGATTGGAGCTTGAAGTGACTAGCCATGTGTGCTATTTTATTGAGGTAGGGGTGCTTGTGTATTTTCCATTGGCTATTGCGGTAATGTCATTTAATCGACCCACGTTGCTAGATTAGCAACTAAAGTGGTTAGGTCTTGCAACTGCTCTTCCAAAGTTCTCTTACCACCTATAGCATGATGTCCCTAACCTCGACCTCTAACCTGATTTTTGGCTTCATTCCCAATTCCTCAATTCACAGTATTGTTCGACATGCTTCATTGAATTGCAATCTCAACACAAGAATTCCCAAATCATAATCACACACCATAACAACTCTAATGACTCAATCCCTAATTTGATTTTAATCAAACCACAATACAATTGATAGTATCAACCCTAATGTCAACACACAATCAATAACTATGTCACAAGCCTAATTATAATCACATAAACCATAGCACAAGTCTTAATTCTCAACCTTCACTTAATTCCTAATTTAATTCCAATCAAATCACATCACAATTGATAAAATAAGCCCTAACTTCAATTCGCTATCAATAACCACATGACAAGCCTTAATTACAATCACACATAAATCGTAGCATAACCCAAATGTCAATCCTCATTCAATTCCAATTTAAATTCAATTAACCTACGGTACAATTCACAATATAAACCCTAATTTCAATTCACTAACAAATAATTATGTCAGAATCCCTTCTCTTAACCAATGCTCTAATACCAAAATATGATATGCCTAATTCCTATTCAGAACCAAGCAATCACAAACTTAACTAAGAAATAGCAAAAAATAATTCCATTAATCAAATAAAGAACAATAACAAGATAAAAAACCCTAAACCCTTACCGGATGTTATGCACTAGCAAGAGAATAGTCCTAGCATGGATTTATTGATATGATGCACAACAAACCCGATACTATCACTCACCAAAATCCAAGAATTGATAAAAGTATAATAAGAATGAGAGAAAACTCAAAATTTTGTATTTCTCCAATGTCTAAAAGTCTATCTTTTCTATCTATCTCCAAAAGTATATAAAGGAATACGAAGTTTTCATCCAAACTCGACATAACATAACATAATTAGTTTAAAGGGAAAGCTGCTAACTATGAAAGAGTAGGCCGCTGGCTTTGAAGACATACACCACCGACCTTTATGGCCGGCCTAAATCCCTACGTCATCGGCCTTAAAGGCTAGCTTAAATACCTACACTATTGGCCTTTATGACCTGCCTAAATGCTTACATTACCGACCTTTATGGCCGTCTTAAATGGGTGTGCCACCAGCCTTTGTGATTTGATTTCCATCGAGTGTATTTGTAATTGAAATGATTTGATTCCCATCACAAGGTATCTCTTAATTCCTTTTGTCCCCAATTCATTAAAGCTAAAGTCAACATAAAACACATACAACACACCAACCCTACCTCTTGATTGAAACACAAAACCTCTCACTTCTATATACTAACTTTCATTTCCTCAAATTTTCATAAAACACACAAAATTACATACTCACTCATGTCAGTCTCCTCTCTTCCTCCCCATTCCATCTTAGTCTCTTGCAAACACTTCAAAACCACTTAAAGAGGAATCCACCACCACCACCACACAACCACCAGCACACTCCATGCCCTTACACTGCAACCTCATGCTTTACCTTCTTAAACCAAACTACAAGAGTGAAAGTGGAGCTAAGAATGGTGAATATGGAAGCAAAATTGGGAACCTAGGAGTGGAGCACATCTAAGAAAAAGCAAGAATTTAGGAGCCATATAAGAGTAATGTCATTGTTATTTTACAATGTATTTATGTTTTTCTTCTTTTTCAATTTGCAATAGGAATAGTTTTTACTTTAAAGCTTACTCTTATAACTAATGATTCTTTTTAACAACCAAGTTCAAATAAATAAAGTAGGAAAAAGGTTGTAACCATGTGTTTAGTAAGAAATGACTTCTATTTTGGTGCCTAGGATAACATTCTTTGGATGGAAATGTGAAAGTTATAAGAGAAAAGTGAGTAATGGTATTGGGATTATAACTCCCTATAATTCAATTTATAGAATTTTATTGAAATGACCTCAAATAGGAAGATATGCTAAAGATATAGCTTTAAATGAACCTAAGATTGGTCTAGGAGCTAGAGATAACTTGATATACTATAAGTTGGCCTAAGTTAATTTAGTCAAATTAAAAGTTGATGAGAGTCAACTAACTCAAACCGACAAGTAACTTAAGTCTTCCATTCAACAAAGGATTTGACTCAATGAAATTTCTATTGGAAATGATCAATTGCACTAATTTCCATCTGAAGATTTTATCTAGTAACTTAAACGCAAATTGGATCAAATTTTATCTATAAGACTAGTACTTAACCCTAAGTATTCCTTAAGTATTGGATCTTAAAATTCAAGCATGGTTGATTTAAGTCTACTCTAATTTGACTAAATTCAACCTTTAATAGGTAATTAGACGATTTAAGAAAACTTACTTTGACTTAAATCAATTGCTTTCTAAATCCATTCAATATTACCTTAATCATAAGAATTAACATCATAAAATCTAGATTAGTAAGACTAAGTCTAAATTAATAACAAGTCCAATCATAAAATTAGTTGAAATTAGAAGTTCCTAAACTTTGACTTAGAAAAACCTATTCAATTGAGTTTGAAATCACTTCCAAATCCTAATCTATTTCGACTAATTCTTTCCATCATTCATTGTTACATCTTTACAACTCAATAGCACACAAAATATAAAGAAAAATTCGTCTAAATAAATTGTTTTTTTTTTCTCTTAGTGGCGTCACTTTCAAGGTCCAATTTCCACCCAGAATCTTTACTTTTTCAAACCCTATCCCTTTTAAAAAACTCTAGAACCACATTAAGGATTGTGGAAATCAATCTCAAACTTCGAAAAACCTAGGTTTCAACTAACTGAAATTGAAACATTAAAAGCAATAATTTACCTTATGAATAATATAAAAGATCCAATAGTTTAATTAAAACTAACCCAACTAATTAACTACCCCTTAATTAAAACAATTCCCACTTAACTACCCCCTAATTGTTGATCCATCATTAAAAGCAATAATTTACCTTATGAATAATATAAAAGATCCAATAATTTAATTAAAACTAACCCAACTAATTAACTACCCCTTAATTAAAACAATTCCCACTTAAATACCCCCTAATTGGTGACCCATCATTAGATTAAATAAATAACCTAATTTGACCTTTAGAGAAGTACCTTAATTAACCCACATTTATTGGCCAAGGGACAAAACAAATAAAGGTAGCAAAACTCCTTAGCAAGTGCTGACCACTTCTAAGTGTATGGAGATTAAAAACTCATGTGATCCAAGGGTTTAAAAGGCTTCAACTACACTTAAGTGAGTACATATAGATTATGGGCAAGACCTTAATTTTGATGAAAAAGACCAATTTTGGAAGAGGTAAGGAGAATTGACCCAAAACCTCCCTTTACCCAACATGTTAATTTATTGACCAACTTACCCTATTAACTAATGCATCAAAACTATCACCTAAGTAACCTAAATCACTCCCATTTTCTCCTATCCATAACTAAATCCCAAGCACTTCTATTCTAAAAATATTCCACTAGAAAAACCTCCTAAAAACTTTCCAAGTGGAATCCGAAACACTAATCACCACCCAACCACCCAAACTGCCACCCATCTTCACACACAATACCACCTCTCTAATAAGAAATCACAACACCAAACACACTTGTCATGCCCCACTGGCCCTTAAGACGTACAATTTCTATTGTACACTACATGGAAACTTAGGGATAGCCCCTATGTTATCTAGGACTTTGCCTTACAGCATATAAGGCATACTTACATCCAAATTCCAAATTAAGGTTTAACGTTTTCAATAAATCCAAAGACATATAATAATTCATAGCAATAAAATATTTTAAAGTCTACAGGTAAATAACGTAGTGTCAAAGGTTAATAACCTTAATACATTTCAATCCTTATTAAGTATAGAAAAACCAAAATATGAATTTAGATAGAAATATAAAGGTGATCTCTCCACTCAGATCCTTCACTGTTCCCTTGCTCCTCATACTAACTTTTGGTAACTGTTTGCTATGCTCTAACTAGATCTACTCCTACAATAAGGGAATTATGTGGGGGTGTAAGCTATAAAGCTTAGAGAGATATAACCTCCTATTAAACCAACAAGCAATAACAAGCAATTTATTTAACCAAGCATTTGCTATGCATAAGCAATCACATGAATGTAATAGTATATATAGTTTACTAGACATTGCATATAATACAAATTTAACGCCTTCTGTTACCTGGGTTAGGAAATCATGAACTACACGTTGGCTCCAAGCTCTAGTAACCCCAGGCTATCTTTTGAGATAAGTCATAAAGTCTATATATTTGTATACTATATTTCAATAAACTTAAAAATACATATACACATACTAAGCCCATATGGGATATGGATTATGAAAGGCCCATAAGCTCAATCACCCTTAAGTGATGAATCCTCAGATTAGGTATTCCTAGGTCTCAATTAGAAGGCAGCATTTCCTGGTTCCACTTAGTTCACAAAGGTCAAGAAAAAGTATGCCCATGGAGTACACCTCCATGGGGCCTTTCCATACCACTGTATGATACCAATGGCCTTCTTAGATGTAAGGTTTCATGATGCATGACTCATTTTATTTATGACAAATTAATGTTAAGTCTAGTTATTTGGCGTCCACAACAATTTAATACACATAATCACAATTTCAATATTCTAAATGAAGGGGAAACCAATAATAATTTAGCTGGTTACAATTAAGGTAATTTAGCAATCAATCATGCCAACCAAGAATAATCAATACCCCGATTACGCTCATACACAAATCTAGCTCATATATCTAATATTGACATGCAAGTACACAACTACATGCACAAATAAGGGATAGTAGTCATTACATTTTACTCACCATGCCATGTCGTCCTTAGTTGAAATAATTAGGCAATAGGTCTTCCTCAAAAAGCATGTCACCTAATAGGACAACAATAATTCTATAAGTTGGACTTGAATATAAACCTACACTAGTCTTACTAAATTGATCGGTTTTCTTAGTTTTAGTGTTTTAATCATAAATTTTTTGTTTTAAGTCCATTTTACATGTACTTATAGTTGTTTTAAAGGTTTTTAAGTGTTCTTTCCATTTCTGAATTTTCTTTGGTTTTTTGAACTTCAAAACGTTATGTTATGCTCAAAACAAATGGGGTGCACATGGTTTAGGTTCTGTTTAGAGCTTTTTTGGCCTAATTTATTCTAATACCTTAAAAGACATAATTCTAATCACTTGGAAACATGTTTAGGGCTTCTAGTTAGCTTGTGAAGGTCCTATTTTTTTTTTCTAAAATTCTTGAATTTGTCTAAGAATTTTGGTTAGTTTTTTCTGAAGCCCTTAGTTTACACTTTCTTTTTCTATTTCATGTTATTTTCATATTTTCCTTCATGATTTTTATTTCTAGAATTTTCCTAAGGTTATTTCATCATATTTGGGTTTTGGAAATTCTTAAAAATCATAGATATAAATCAGTTTAGACAATTGTTTGGGGCTTAAGAACTAATCTTGCAATTTTTCCTACTACTAAAATGCCTTGATCATCACCCATAGTTTTTTATGATTAGGAGTACATTTAATAAATCAGGAAAACAATTCTTTGGCTCCCAAAAGTTAGCATCTAGAAGTAAATAAATATCCCTAAATCTGATTTACATAAAGTTTCTCCAAGATCATGCATATTCCACTCAATTCATGATGATTCCTCACATTGTTCATTATCCTAATCTTGGGTTTACTCCCAAAACTTATATCCTAGGCTAGATACATCTTAAATATACATATGAAACTTACAAAAATTAGAATAATATATCCTATTCTAATCTACTTTACATGAAATGGTATAAGAAATAAAAAGAATATAAGGAGTTAAGATCCTACACTTAAATGTTACTTGTCAAAGCCTCTGTATTCACCTTCTTGCTTCTTCTTAGCATGGCTTGCTTTCGATTTTCCTAATACTTTTGGCTTCTTAAATGAGCTCCTAAATGGTGTAGAGGATATCTAAAATTGGGCTTGAAATGTTGTCATTTGGAGTATGGTTTTTTTTTTTTTTTGTTGAAATAAGGTTGCTCGATGTGGAAGGGGTATTACAGTTTGCGTTATTTGTTTTGATCCGATTTTG
>JBBMOL010004147.1:0-11865 GCA_037954665.1 Laguncularia racemosa | reverse complement strand
AATATTGCAACGACAACATTTGTTGTAGTGCTAACTGCAACTACTTTCTTTGAGTAACGACATGGACATTTTTAGTGACAACACTTACAGTGATTAAAATTGTGGCCATGATATTTACAATGCGATGGTAGCGACAATGTTGAGAAGATTTGTAGCGATGATATTTGTAGAGCTGTGTTTGCAATGACAATATTTGCGGTGACAATTGCGCAATGATATTTGTGGTTACAATGTTTGTAGTGACAATAATGCAACGACAACATTTGTTGTAGTGCTAACTGCAACTACTTTCTTTGAGTAACGACATGGACATTTTTAGTGACAACACTTACAGTGATTACAATTGTGGCCATGATATTTTACAATGCGATGGTAGCGACAATGTTGAGAAGATTTGTAGCGATGATATTTGTAGAGCTGTGTTTGCAATGACAATATATTTGCGGTGACAATTGCCGCAATGATATTTGTGGTTACAATGTTTGTAGTGACAATAATGCAACGACAACATTTGTTGTAGTGCTAACTGCAACTACTTTCTTTGAGTAACGACATGGACATTTTTAGTGACAACACTTACAGTGATTACAATTGTGGCCATGATATTTACAATGCGATGGTAGCGACAATGTTGAGAAGATTTGTAGCGATGATATTTGTAGCAGCTGTGTTTGCAATGACAATATTTGCGGTGACAATTGCCGCAATGATATTCAGCATTTGCGTGAATTCGCAATAATGTGTTAATGTTTGTAGTGCAATATACAACATTGTTGTAGTGATGCAACTTCTAGTAAGACTGAATTTAGGACACTAGTGATTCTGTGCGATATTAATGATGGGAATGTTAGAAGTTTGAGAGATATTTCTTTGCAATGCATATTTGCGGTGCATTGCATGTATTTGTGGTTACAAGTTTGTGTGAATATAGCAATTTTTAGTGCAATCACTCTTTCTTGAGTAGACATGGTTTTGTACACACTCGATTACATGCCAGAATTACATGCGATGACAATGTTGGAGATTGTAGCGATGTTTGTAGTGTTGCAATGACATATGGTGAATTGCGCAATGATTGTCAATTTGAGTGAATATGCACGACAACATTTGTGTGAATGAATTTTTGAGTACGACAGGACATTTAGTGAAACATTACGGATTACATTGTGCCAGATATTAATGGAGGTAGAAAGTTGAGAGTTGTACGATTTGTAGGCTTTTGAGACATATTGGAATTGCGCAATGTATTTGTGTTACAATGTGTAGTGACAATGCACGAAACTTTGTTTAGTGTAGCAATATTTCTTGGTACACATGGCTTTTGTGACACATTAAGGATTCATTGTGCAATTTATTTGCGACAAGTGAGAATTGTACAGTTTTTTTGCATGCATTTGCGTGAAATTGCGCAATGATTTGGGTACATTGTGTGAAATATGCAACGACACATTTGTTGAACTGCAATTTCTTTGATAACGACTGGACATTTTATGCACATCAGTGATTACATTGTGGCCAGTATTTACATGGTGTAGACAGTAAATTTGTAGCGTATTGAGCTGTGTTTGCAATGACAATATTGCGGGAAATTGCGAATGATATTGTGGTTAAGTTTGTAGTGACAATATGCAACGACAACATTGTTGTAGTGCTACTGCAACTACTTTCTTTGAGTAACGACATGGACATTTTTAGTGACAACACTTACAGTGATTACAATTGTGGCCATGATATTTACAATGCGATGGTAGCGACAATGTTGAGAAGATTTGTAGCGATGATATTTGTTGCAGCTGTGTTTGCAATGACAATATTTGCGGTGACAATTGCCGCAATGATATTTGTGGTTACAATGTTTGTAGTGACAATAATGCAACGACAACATTTGTTGTAGTGCTAACTGCAACTACTTTCTTTGAGTAACGACATGGACATTTTTAGTGACAACACTTACAGTGATTACAATTGTGGCCATGATATTTACAATGCGATGGTAGCGACAATGTTGAGAAGATTTGTAGCGATGATATTTGTAGCAGCTGTGTTTGCAATGACAATATTTGCGGTGACAATTGCCGCAATGATATTTGTGGTTACAATGTTTGTAGTGACAATATATGCAACGACAACATTTGTTGTAGTGCTAACTGCAACTACTTTCTTTGAGTAACGACATGGACATTTTTAGTGACAACACTTACAGTGATTACAATTGTGGCCATGATATTTACAATGCGATGGTAGCGACAATGTTGAGAAGATTTGTAGCGATGATATTTGTAGTCAGCTGTGTTTGCAATGACAATATTTGCGGTGACAATTGCCGCAATGATATTTGTGGTTACAATGTTTGTAGTGACAATACATGCAACGACAACATTTGTTGTAGTGCTAACTGCAACTACTTTCTTTGAGTAACGACATGGACATTTTTAGTGACAACACTTACAGTGATTACAATTGTGGCCATGATATTTACAATGCGATGGTAGCGACAATGTTGAGAAGATTTGTAGCGATGATATTTGTGTAGCAGCTGTGTTTGCAATGACAATATTTGCGGTGACAATTGCCGCAATGATATTTGTGGTTACAATGTTTGTAGTGACAATACATGCAACGACAACATTTGTTGTAGTGCTAACTGCAACTACTTTCTTTGAGTAACGACATGGACATTTTTAGTGACAACACTTACAGTGATTACAATTGTGGCCATGATATTTACAATGCGATGGTAGCGACAATGTTGAGAGATTTGTAGCGATGATATTTGTAGCTAGCTGTGTTTGCAATGACAATATTTGCGGTGACAATTGCCGCAATGATATTTGTGGTTACAATGTTGTAGTGACAATAATGCAACGACAACATTTGTTGTAGTGCTAACTGCAATACTTTCTTAGTAACGACAGGACATTTTTAGTGACAACACTTACAGTGATTACAATTTGGCCAGATATTTACATGCGATGGTAGCGACAATGTTGAGAAGATTTGTAGCGATGATATTTGTAGAGCTGGTTTGCAATGACAATATTTGCGGTGACAATTGCCGCAATGATTTGTGGTTACAATGTTTGTAGTGACAATAATGCAACGACAACATTTGTTGTAGTGCTAACTGCAACACTTTCTTTGAGTAACGACATGGACATTTTTAGTGACAACACTTACAGTGATTACAATTGTGGCCATGATATTTACAATGCGATGGTAGCGACAATGTTGAGAAGATTTGTAGCGATGATATTTGTAGGCGTGTGTTTGCAATGACAATATTTGCGGTGACAATTGCCGCAATGATATTTGTGGTTACAATGTTTGTAGTGACAATAATGCAACGACAACATTTGTTGTAGTGCTAACTGCAACTACTTTCTTTGAGTAACGACATGGACATTTTTAGTGACAACACTTACAGTGATTACAATTGTGGCCATGATATTTACAATGCGATGGTAGCGACAATGTTGAGAAGATTTGTAGCGATGATATTTGTAGAGCTGTGTTTGCAATGACAATATTTGCGGTGACAATTGCCGCAATGATATTTGGTTACAATGTTTGTAGTGACAATACATGCAACGACAACATTTGTTGTAGTGCTAACTGCAACACTTCTTTGAGTAACGACATGGACATTTTTAGTGACAACACTTACATGATTACAATTGTGGCATGATATTTACAATGCGATGGTAGCGACAATGTTGAGAAGATTTGTAGCGATGATATTTGTAGCAGCTGTGTTTGCAATGACAATATTTGCGGTGAAATTGCCGCAATGATATTTGTGGTTACAATGTTTGTAGTGACAATAATGCAACGACAACATTGTTGTAGTGCTAACTGCAACTACTTCTTTGAGTAACGACATGGACATTTTTAGTGACAACACTTACAGTGATTACAATTGTGGCCATGATATTTACATGCGATGGTAGCGACAATGTTGAGAAGATTTGTAGCGATGATATTTGTAGCAGCTGTGTTTGCAATGACAATATTTGCGGTGACAATTGCCGCAATGATATTTGTGGTTACAATGTTTGTAGTGACAATAATTGCAACGACAACATTTGTTGTAGTGCTAACTGCAACTACTTTCTTTGAGTAACGACATGGACATTTTTAGTGACAACACTTACAGTGATTACAATTGTGGCCATGATATTTACAATGCGATGGTAGCGACAATGTTGAGAAGATTTGTAGCGATGATATTTGTAGTAGCTGTGTTTGCAATGACAATATTTGCGGTGACAATTGCCGCAATGATATTTGTGGTTACAATGTTTGTAGTGACAATACATGCAACGACAACATTTGTTGTAGTGCTAACTGCAACTACTTTCTTTGAGTAACGACATGGACATTTTTAGTGACAACACTTACAGTGATTACAATTGTGGCCATGATATTTACAATGCGATGGTAGCGACAATGTTGAGAAGATTTGTAGCGATGATATTTGTAGCAGCTGTGTTTGCAATGACAATATTTGCGGTGACAATTGCCGCAATGATATTTGTGGTTACAATGTTTGTAGTGACAATACATGCAACGACAACATTTGTTGTAGTGCTAACTGCAACTACTTTCTTTGAGTAACGACATGGACATTTTTAGTGACAACACTTACAGTGATTACAATTGTGGCCATGATATTTACAATGCGATGGTAGCGACAATGTTGAGAAGATTTGTAGCGATGATATTTGTAGTAGCTGTGTTTGCAATGACAATATTTGCGGTGACAATTGCCGCAATGATATTTGTGGTTACAATGTTTGTATGACAATACATGCAACGACAACATGTTGTAGTGCTACTAATACTTTCTTTGAGTAACGACATGGACTTTTTAGTGACAACACTTACGTGATTACAATTGTGGCCATGATATTTACATGCGATGGTAGCGACAATGTTGAGAAGATTGTACGATGATATTTGTGAGCTGTGTTGCAAGAAATATTTGCGGTGAAATTGCCGCAATGATATTTGTGGTTACAATGTTTGTAGTGACAATATGCAACGACAACATTGTGTAGTGCTAACTGCACTATTTCTTTGAGTAACGACATGGACATTTTTAGTGACAACACTTACAGTGATACAATTGTGGCCATGATTTTACAATGCGTGGTAGCGACAATGTTGAGAAGATTTGTAGCGATGATATTGTAGAGCTGTGTTTGCAATGACAATATTTGCGGTGCAATTGCCGCATGATATTTGTGGTTACAATGTTTGTAGTGACAATATGCAACGACAACATTTGTTGTAGTGCTAACTGCAACTACTTCTTGAGTAACGACATGGACATTTTTAGTGACAACACTTACAGTGATTACATTGTGGCCGATATTTACAATGCATGGTAGCGACAATGTTGAGAAGATTTGTAGCGATGATATTTAGAGCTGTGTTGCAATGACAATATTTGCGGTGACAATTGCCGCAATGATATTTTGGTTACAATGTTTGTAGTGAATAATGCAACGACAACATTTGTTGTATGCTAACTGCAACTACTTTCTTTGAGTAACGACATGGACATTTTAGTGACACACTTACGTGATTACAATTGTGGCCATGATATTTACATGCGTGGTAGCGACAATGTTGAGAAGATTGTAGCGATGATATTTGTAGGCTGTGTTTGCAATGACAATATTGCGGTGAATTGCCGCAATGATATTGTGGTTACAATGTTTGTTGACAATACATCAACGACAACATTGTTGTAGTGCTAACTGCAACACTTTCTTGAGTAACGACATGGACATTTTTAGTGACAACACTTACAGTGATTACAATTGTGGCCAGATATTTACAATGCGATGGTAGCGACAATGTTGAGAAGATTGTAGCGATGATATTTGTGAGCTGTGTTTGCAATGACAATATTTGCGTGACAATTGCCGCAATGATATTTGTGGTTACAATGTTTGTAGTGACAATAATGCAACGACAACATTTGTTGTAGTGCTAACTGCAACTACTTTCTTTGAGTAACGACATGGACATTTTTAGTGACAACACTTACAGTGATTACAATGTGGCCATGATATTTACAATGCGATGGTAGCGACAATGTTGAGAAGATTTGTAGCGATGATATTTGTAGTAGCTGTGTTTGCAATGACAATATTTGCGGTGCAATTGCCGCAATGATATTTGTGGTTACAATGTTTGTAGTGACAATAATGCAACGACAACATTTGTTGTAGTGCTAACGCAACTACTTTCTTTGAGTAACGACATGGACATTTTTAGTGACACACTACAGTGATTACAATTGTGGCCATGATATTTACATGCGATGGTACGACAATGTTGAGAAGATTGTAGCGATGATATTTGTAGAGCTGTGTTTGCAATGACAATATTTGCGGTGACAATTGCCGCAATGATATTTGTGGTTACAATGTTTGTAGTGACAATATTGCAACGACAACATTTGTTGTAGTGCTAACTGCAACTACTTTCTTTGAGTAACGACATGGACATTTTTAGTGACAACACTTACAGTGATAACAATTGTGGCCATGATATTTACAATGCGATGGTAGAAACAATGTTGAGATGATTTGTAGCTATGATATTTGCAGCAGCTATGTTTGCAATCACAATATTTGCGGTGACAATTGCTGCAATGATATTTGTGGTTACAATGTTTGTAATGATAATATTTTCAACGACAACATTTGTTAAAGTGGTAACTGTGGCTACTTTGTTTGAGTAACGTCATGGACATTTTTAGTGACAACACTTAGAGTGATTACAATTGTGGCCATGATATTTACAATGGGATGGTAGCAACAATGTTGAGAACATTTGTAGCGATGATATTTGTAGCAGCTATGTTTGCAATCACAATATTTGCGGTGACAATTGCTGCAATGATATTTGTGGTTACAATGTTTGTAGTGACAATATTTTCAACGACAACATTTGTTACAGTGGTAACGGCAGCTACTTTGTTTGAGTAACGACATGGACATTTTTAGTGACAACATTTCAAGTGATTGCAATTGTGCCCATGATATTTACAATGCAACGGTAGCAACAATGTTGAGAAAATTTGTAGCGATGATATTTGTAGCAACCATGTTGGCAATGACAATATTTGCGGTGACATTGCCGCAATGATATTTGTGGTTACAATGTTTGTAGTGAAATTTGCAACGACATCATTTGTTGTTGTGCTAACTGCAATACTTTTTGTAGTAATGAGATGGACATTTTTATTGACAACACTTAGAGTGATTACAATTGTGGCCAGATATTTACAATGCGATGGTATCGACTAATGTTGAGAAGATTTGAGCGAGATATTTGTTGCAGCTGTTTGCCAATACAATATTTGCGGGACAATTGCGCAATGATATTTGTGGTTACAATGTTTGTAGTGACAATATTTTCAACAACACATTTGTTGTAGTGCTAACTGCAACTACTTTTTTGAGTAAGACATGGACATTTTTAGTGACAACACTTAAGTGATTACAATTGTGGCCATGATATTTACAATGCGATGGTATCAACAATGTTGAGAAGATTTGTAGCGATGATATTTTAGCAGCCATGTTTGCAATGACAATATTTGCGGTGACAATTGCCGCAATGATATTTGTGGTTACAATGTTTGTAGTGACAACTTTTGCAACGACAACATTTGTTGTAGTGGTAGCTCCAGCAACATTGTTTGATTAACGACATGGACATTTTTAGTGACAACACTTAGAGTGATTACAATTGTCGCCACGATATTTACAATGCGATGGTAGCAAAAAAGTTGAGAAGATTTGTAGTGATGATATTTGTTTCAGCTATGTTTGCGATCACATTATTTGCGGTGACAATTGCTGCAATGATATTTGTGGTTACAAAGTTTGTAGTGACAACATTTTCAATGACAACATTTGTTATAGTGGTAACTGCAACTACTTTGTTTGAGTAACGACATGGAAATTTTTAGTGATAACACCTAGAGTGATTTCAATTGTGGCCATGATATTAACAATGCGATGCTATGAACAATGTTGAGAAGATTTGTGGGGATGATAATTGTAGCAGCCATGTTGGCAATGACAATATTTGCGGTGACACTTGCCGCAATGATATTTGTGGTTGCAATGTTTGTAGTGACAATATTTGCAACGACAACATTTTGTGTTGTGGTAACTGCAGAACTTGTTTGAGTAAGAGATGGACATTTTTAGTGACAACACTTAGAGGATTACAATTGGCCATGATATTTACATGCGATGGTAGCAAAATGTTGAGAAGATTTGTAGTGAGATATTTGTGCAGCCATGTTGCAATGACAATATTTGCGGTGACAATTGCCGCAATGATATTTGTGGTTACAATGTTTGTAGTGACAATATTTGCAACGACACATTTGTTGTAGTGGTAACTTGCAGCTACATTGTTTGAGTAACGACATGGACATTTTTAGTGACAACATTTAGAGTGATTACAATTGTGGCCCATGATATTTTACAATGCGATGGTAGCAAAATGTTGAGAAGATTTGTAGCGATGATTTTTGCAGCATTGTTTGCAATGACAATATTTGCGGTGACAATTGCCGCAATGATATTTGTGGTTACAATGTTTGTAGTGACAATATTTGCAACGACAATCATTTGTTTAGTGGTAACTGCCACAACATTTTTTGAGTAATGACATGGACATTTTTAGTGACAACACTTAGAGTGATTACAATTGTGCCACGATTATTTACAATGCGATGCTAGCAAAATAGTGAGAAGATTTGTAGGATGATATTTGTATCAGCTAGTTTGCAAGACAAATATTTGCGGTGACAATTGCCGCAATGATATTTGTGGTTCAACAAGTTTGTAGTGACAATATTTGCAACGGCAACATTTGTTGTTGTGGTAACTGCAGTACGTGGTACGAGATGGACAACTTTAGTGACAACACTTGGAGTGATTACAATTGTGGTCACGATATTTACAATGCGATGGTAGCAACAATGTGGACAAGATTTGTAGCGACGATATTTGTAGCTGTTATGTTTGCAATCACAATATTTGCGGTGACAATTGCCGCAATGATATTTGTGGTTACAATGTTTGTAGTGACAATATTAGCAACGACAACATTTGTTGTTGTGGTAACTGCATGTACTTTGTTCGAGTAACGAGATTGACAGCTTTAGTGACAACACTTAGAGTGATTACAATTGTGGCCATGATATTTACGATGCGATGGTAGCAACAATGTTGAGAAGATTTGTAGTGATGATCTTTGTAGCAGCTATGTTTGCAATCACAATATTTGCGGTGACAATTGCCGCAATGATATTTGTGGTTACAATGTTTGTAGTGACAATATTTGCAACTGCAACATTTGTTGTTGTGGTAATTGCAGGTACTTTGTTTGAGTACCGAGATGGACAATTTTAGTGACAACACTTTGAGTGATTACAATTGTCGCCACGATATTTACATTGCGATGGTAGCAAAAAAGTTGAGAAGATTTGTAGTGATGATTTTTGCTGCAGCCATGTTGGCAATGACAATATTTGCGGTGACAATTGCCGCAATGATATTTGTGGTTACAATGTTTGTAGTGACAATATTTGCAACGGCAACATTTGTTGTTGTGGTAATTGCAGGTACTTTGTTTGAGTACCGAGATGGACATTTTTGTGACAACACTTTGAGTGATTACAATTGTGGCCATGATATTTACAATGCGATGGTAGCAACAATGTTGAGAAGATTTATAGCGATGATGTTTGCAGCAGCTATGTTTGCAATCACAATATTTGCGGTGACAATTACCGCAATGATATTTGTGGTTACAATGTTTGTAGTGACAATATTTTCAACGACAACATTTGTTGTTGTGGTAACTGCAGAAACTTTGTTTGAGTAATGAGATGGACATTTTTATTGACAACACTTAGAGTGATTACAATTGTGGCCACGATTTTTACAATGCGATGGTAGCAACAATATGAGAAGATTTGTAGCGATGATATTTGTATCAGCTATGTTTGCAATCACAATATTTGCGGTGACAATTGCTGCAATGATATTTGTGGTTGCAACGTTTGTAGTGACAATATTTGCAACGGCAACATTTGTTGTTGTGGTAACTGCAGTTACTTTGTTTGAGTAACGAGATGGACAACTTTAGTGACAACACTTAGAGTGATTACAATTGTGGCCATGATATTTACAATGCGATGGTAGCAACTATGTTGAGAAGATTTGTAGCGATGATAGTTGCAGAAGCTATGTTTGCAATCACAATATTTGCGGTGACAATTGCCGCAATGATATTTGTGGTTACAATGTTTGTAGTGACAATATTTTCAACGACAACATTTGTGGTTGTGGTTACTGAACTTTGTTTGAGTAATGAGATGGACATTTTTATTGACAACACTTGGAGTGATTATAATTGTGGCCATGATATTTACAATGCGATGGTAGCAACAATGTTCAGAAGATTTGTAGCAATGATATTTGTAGCAGCTATGTTTGCAATCACAATATTTGCGGTGACAATTGCCGCAATGATATTTGTGGTTACAATGTTTGTAGTGACAACTTTTGCAACGACAACATTTGTTGTAGTGGTAGCTCCAGCAACATTGTTTGATTAACGACATGGACATTTTTAGTGACAACACTTGAGTGATTACAATTGTCGCCAGATATTTACAATGCGATGGTAGCAAAAGTTGAGAGATTTGTAGGATGATATTGTTTCAGCTATGTTTGCATCACATTATTTGCGGTGACAATTGCTGCAATGATATTTGTGTTACAAGTTTGTAGTGACAACATTTTCAAGACAACATTTGTTATAGTGGTAACTGCAACTACTTTGTTTGAGTAACGACTGGAAATTTTTAGTGATAAACCTAGAGTGATTCATTGTGCCATGATATAACATGCGATGCTATGAACAATGTTGCGAAGATTTGTGGGATGATAATTGTAGCAGCCATGTTGGCAATGACAATATTTGCGGTGACACTTGCCGCAATGATATTTGTGGTTGCAATGTTTGTAGTGACAATATTTGCAACGACAACATTTATTGTTGTGGTAACTGTTGGAACCTTGTTTGAGTAATGAGATGGACATTTTTATTGACAACACTTAGAGAGATTACAATTGTGGCCATCATATTTACAATGCGATGGTATCAATAATGTTGAGAAGATTTGTAGTGACGATATTTGTAGCAGCCATGTTGCCAATGACAATATTTGCGATGACAGTTGTCGCAATGATATTTGTGGTTACAATGTTTGTAGTGACAATATTTTCAACGACATCATTTGTTATAGTGGTAACTCCAGCTACATTGTTTGAGTAACGACATGGACATTTTTAGTGACAACACTTAGAGTGATTACAATTGTCGCCACGATATTTACAATGCGATGGTAGCAAAATGTTGAGAAGATTTGTAGTGATGATTTTTGCTGCAGCCATGTTGGCAATGACAATATTTGCGGTGACAATTGCCGCAACGATATTTGTGGTTACAATGTTTGTAGTGACAATATTTTCAACGACAACATTTGTTGTTGTGGTAACTACAGGAACTTTGTTTGAGTAATGAGATGGACATTTTTATTGACAACACTTAGAGTGATTACAATTGTGGCCATGATATTTACAATGCGATGGTAGCAACAATGTTGAGAAGATTTGTAGCGATGATATTTGTACAGCTATGTTTGCAATGACAATATTTGCGGTGACAATTGCGCAATGATATTTGTGGTTACAATGTTGTAGTGAAATATTTCAACGACACATTTGTTTAGTGGTAACTGCAGTACTTTGTTTGAGT
>JBBMOL010004146.1:0-11874 GCA_037954665.1 Laguncularia racemosa | reverse complement strand
ATGGTGAACCTAAACGAATAAACAAAAACCGGCCTTGCATTATGTTCAATTGATCGAGGAGAGCTTCAAGAACCGACCCCTATGTAGCTGTTTTTCTTTTGTTATTTTCCATATTTAAAATAAGTATAAATACTTATAAAAAGGAACATAAAGGGACTTTTGAACAATCATTTGCAACTGCTATTTTCACATAGAAAAGGGAGCACTCTTCTCTTCCATTTTGACTCTTATCAATTTCTATCTTGGGATTGTGGCGAGTGGGCTTGCATTGTTATGAGTTACATCATCAATTATAAGTCATTCCTAATTTCAACTAGTGTATTATATCTGGTAAGGAATTGTGAGATTCATTTATTCTTATTTCACGTCAATTAGGGTTTACTCCAATTTTGATTACACAATTACTTATTGAATCTTCAATTAGGATTGTTAATTGGAATTGGATTTTGCCATATCATCGAAACTAAGTCTTGAGATTCAAAGAGAAGTAATTAGAGACAGTTTATTTCAACAAAACACACGAGATTTAAATATAGTATCATCTATAAAACTTTATATCTACTTATAATTTATGACTTTTAAACAAATTGATGTATAATTTAAAAAACATAAAAGTATTTACAAGTGTTAGAGGTTGTAATTTATTTTAAAGCTGAATCTAATGTGATTTGCTTAAAAAGTCCAAGCACATGTATACAATTGTAGTTGTAGAATCAATTAAACAAATCCACAAAAATGGGGTGATTGCAATTGCCACGTGACCCTAATTTGCATGAAACAACAGGCTTTGATACCAAATTATGATGTGCTAAAAATCCAGGCACATGTACACCAATATAAATGGCATGAACAACAAATTACAACCAACAATTGGCTTGATCAACAACTTCACAATAGTCCCTAATTTACGAAAATTGATATGTGGAACAAACAATTATATGAATATCAATGGATAATAAAGGAAATGAACTAAGATTCCACTCAAATTAAAATGTTTCAAATCCGAAATAAGAGCCCTAATTCACGTGTATATAGATAAGGAACCAACAAATTGAACTTAGATATTACTCACTAAACACAATTTGTAAAAACAACAAGAGATGATTGATATTACTCACAATCACTCTAATTGGTTTTCGCCACAATTTCACAAAAAATTGATAAGAGATCAATTGCAAGTAAGGAATTCCTCACAACAACAAAGTGTATTTTTGTTCAAAATGTCAAAAGTTCCCTAAAAACCTAGTTACCAAGTATTTATACTTGCTTCAATTAGGGCAAAAACAACATGAAAATTACAAATAAGCCATTTAGGTGGCCGGTTCCAAGAAAAGAAATTACAATTGCTAAATGAAATGGCCAATTCTCAAAACAATAGTTACAAGTACAATGTTCTTCAAGTGGTTGGTTCTTCAATTCAAGTGAACAATTTATTAGACCAGTTCTTTTTTAGTTTATATCGATCCATGAATACCCCACAAGCTAAGCTTTAGCAAGTTTGTCCATCGCCCTGTAAAAACCCATAAGTATACTTGTTGGAATGCACAACAAATAAGTAATAGAAAAGAAGTTAGTATACAAATATTTTCAAGGTCGGCTTATTCAAAGAGGACCTCAAAACCAAATGTTGTAACCTTTTGGCTCTTGCCTTAGTGATAGGTCTTGTAGGATTTTGATTCCTATCATTTCCTCGGGCCTCAAGAAGATTTTTCCTCAAATCTGATAGGGCAAATGTAGTAGAGACTCTGTATCCTCCTAGCAAGTTGTCTGTGAAAATATCATTGTAGCCTCCCAGTACCTAAGATACCTCAGGGGTGTGGTTGCTCTCGCCCCTCCATCTCTAGGATATATCTCATCTGCAACACATATAATGGTCTATCATCCACTAAGACCTCCCCTATCTCAAACTGTCCCACCAATAATGTCTTCTTTTTCCTTGTTTCACTAGTATGTCTTTGAACCTCTTGGCCCTATGACGGTTTACTCATTTACTTCTAAACCTTTTGGACCTTTGATGGTTGGCACATTTGTTTCTGAACGGCTTGGTCCTCTAAAGGTTGGCTCATTTGACTATGAACCTCAAGAACCTCTGATGGTTGACTTATCAGTCTTTGCACCTCTTGGACCTTTGATAGTGACATAGGGTTCAATACTATACGTTTATTATCCTGTTGGAACATATAAGTATTTCTATAGCCATAATGTAAAACCTTCCTATTATACAACAACAACCTACCAAGCAATATATAGGATGCACACATGAGAAGAATATCACATTCAATCTCATCATAGTATTTATTCCTACACTGAAAGGTACCCTAGCCCTTTGGGTGACATGAAGACTCCCCTGCTCACTCAACTAATGTAATGTGTAGGGTTTTGGATGTAAGGTAGTTACAAGTTGTAATTTTGATACTAATGAGGCGGCCATAACATTAGTACAACTACTACCATCAATAATAATAACACACAAATTACCTTGCACCCTACAAGAAGTGTGAAATAAATTTTTTCTCTACCCATCATCAATGTTGGAGAAGAAGTTAAGGCTCGACGTAGTACATTAGTAGACAAAAATAAGTCACTTGACATGGTTGCTTACTACTTTAACAAACCAATAATACATTACAAAAGAAACACTAAATCCCTTTAGGCTTCACACATCCATGGCACAACAAACAATTAATACAACAAATACTCCACGGTTCACTTATACAACAACACTACTCTTCACTACACACACTACAGCAACACACACAACCATGGGGCAACACTTCTCCAATTACAATACACACAATAAACCATGTTACAACCCTCACTACAACACTCAGTACACCACATAACAATCACTTACTCACCCACGTTGCAACATACACTTCAACATACACTCTTAATCACGGTAGCAAACAACAATTTGAAACAATTAATGATGCTTCTCCAAATGGTAAGTAAACACTTCAAAATAGTCAAAGTATATTATGATTAATAATATACAATAACTCTTTCAACTTAATAATTGCTTTTGAATTTCAAATTGTTTCCAAATCCTCCATGCAATTGAAAGCAAAATTTGGAAATGAAGGTAAGTTTACTTCCAAAATTCCTTAAAAAAAAATGCAATTACCTTCTTTCTCAAACAAAGCAGTTCACGAAACATACACACCTTATACTTCACGTACAACACCTTCCTTACACATAACTCCACAACAATTTATAGCACACTCACACTGCCACATACACAGTACAAACATGGTGTATATCAATCAAGAATGTTGGTAACTCAGAAACATACACGGCCAGATACACGGGTAGAAGGCACGACGTGTATTGTGTCAGGTAGCCCTAGAAACATACACGGCTGGATACACAGTTAAAAGGCACGACTGTGTATTGTGTCGGGTAGCTACAGAAACATACATGGCCTGATACACGGCTAGAAGGCATGGCCGTGTAAGACGGCCGTGAATATTTAGATACTTGTTTCGTGACTTAGTTTGTAAATGTGGCACGTATATTTTGTATTATATATTTTGGTAGAGGAAGATTTGTTTTTCCTAGTTTATAAGATATAGTTGTTTGGAAAGATATTCTCCTGATGTATATATATACTTGAACATGAATTATGAAAAGGTATTCAGCCAAAGTTTCTCAAAAGTTGTTTGGTATCAGAGCCACACGATTGAGTATTGTGTTGAATCCATAGTTCTTTTTTTTTGTCTTGGAATTGCTGGTTTGTTCTTGGTTTTCCTTTGGCTTTAGGTTGATTAATTCCAATCAACAATTTTTTGATAATCAAGTTGTGAGTGACAATTTTGTTTAAGAATGTCTCTGAGAAAACACATGAACTCTTAGCTATTAGATTTACGGGGAAGAATTATACTGCATGGGAATTTCAGTTCAAGATGTTTTTGAAAGGGAAGGAGCTTTGGGGTCATATTGACGAGTCTTCTCCAGCTCCTACAGAGTCGAAAGATCATGGTCAATGGGAGGCAAAGGATGCCTGGATTGTTTCTTGGATTTTGGGATCTATTGAGGTTCATATGGTGAACAATTTACGATCTTTTGGCACAGCAAAAGAAATGTGAGAATATTTTCCCCTTGGTTTGTTAAATTCAAGCCATAAATCATATGACGGGCACATTGATTTTTTGCATAATAAACATCCATTTTACTGGTACTCAACACTTTTAAGTTGCTGATGGAAATAAAAATTCCTATTACACAGTTGGTGATATTACCCTTTTCCTTTTTGACATGTCTTGGTTTCTCCAAAATTTAAACCCTACTAACTTACTTTCTTTTTGGGAAAATGGTGGATAATAACTGTGATGTCCACTTTTCTCGTGATGGTTGTACTGGGCAGGATCAAGTTTTGGGGAAAGGTAAAAAGCAAAGGGGGCCTAAAGGGGAGGTTATTTCCTTTACAATTTACCGTTCCTCGGATTTTGTCTTTAAACTTTTTCATTTGTTGAAAATAAGGGGCTTTTGGGCCCTTGGACCTTAGGCATCCAAAAATGTTGTTTTGAATCATTTGTTGCAAAGAGGTGTTTTTGGTTCCATAGATAAGATTTTTAGTTGATTGTTCCCCTTTTAAACTGGGCAAAAGTAAGACATTCCCCTTTTCCCTTGTTTTGGGTAGTCGTGCCAAAAAATTTTTTTTACATTATTCATAGTGATTTTGGGGAATTGCCCCAAATTATTTCACTTTGATAAATATAAATATTTTTGACTTTTATTGACGATTACAGTCGATTTACTTGGATTTTTTTTTTTTGCATTCCAAAGAACGTTTTTACTTGTTTCAAACCTTTGTGACATATATTGAAACTCAGTTTTCCACTTTATTAAAATCTTAGGTTTAATAATGGTGGTGAATAAAATTTCTCATGATTTTTCCCAAGAATTTCTTCATAACAAGGGTATTGTTTCACAACGCTCATGTCCTTATACACCTCAGCAATGGATTTTGCCGAATGGAAAAATCGACATTTTGTTAGATGTGGTGCGCACATTGTTGTTAGAATCTTAAATTCCCAGCAAATTTTTGGACCAAACCCTTTAAATCTACGCCGTTTATTTTAATTAATCGCTTACCATTTTCAAAAATTTAAAAGTTTTATTCCCCCCTATCAACGAGTTTTTGGTAAACCCTCCTAATTATCATATGCTAAAATACTTTTGGAAAGTGTTTGTTTCGTTTATTTAACCCACCATGAACGTCATAAGTTGTCAGCCCCGTCTGTTCGATGTGGGTTTATGGGTTACAGTCCTAATTTATAAAGGTTTTTTGTGTTATGATTCATTTAAAAATCCCATGGGATAACCCCTTGGGATGTGATTTTTTTTGAACATGAATACTATTTTTAGCAACATCTTTCGACATCTGATACTTTTGTACTTTTTCACTTTGATACTCTTATTTTGAAAAACGGTTCCCAAACCTTACTTGCCTTTCCCCCCCCTGCTCCTTTAAAAAAGCTTCAATATTTTTTGACATCAACCCACAAATTGTCCTCCCGATAGATATGGCTTTTTCTTCAATTGTAACCCAATATTTACAATTCCTACCCTTATTCCCCAGGTTGCCCAAAAGACTTCTGGATAAAAGCCATGCAAAGGAACTTCAAGCACTTTAAGACAATACACCTTTGGGGTAAATTTTTTCCCTGTCCTTTCTGGTGTTTTAAAACCCCTTGGTTGTAAATGGGTTTATTCTCTTAAGAGACTTTTCCCTTGGCAAAATAACAATTGGGGCCGGCAATTTCCAAAAAAATTTTTTTGGGTTTCATTCTAAAGGAAAAGGTTTTTTTATTTGTTATTAAAAGGGGGTTTTAAAAAAAAGAATGCATTTTTTGGGGGACCTCAAGGGAAAATATCTATATGACCCTCCTCCAAATTGTTTTCCACACCCTCACATGAAGTTTTTAAGCTCAAACGGTCCCCTAAAACGGGTTTTAAAACAGGGTCCAAAGGGCCTGGTTTGAAAAAATTTCGTAATACTTTCTTAGCTTCTCTTTTATTCAAAATCAATATGATTCTTCATTATTCCCGTGCAAAACTAAAAAGGAATTTTTTTTTTAGTCTATGGGTTTATGATATTCCCTCAAAGGGTCGATACCAATTGATGTCTCAGTTACAAAGCGCCCTTTAAGGTTCTTTTCATATGAAGGATTTGGGGTCGTTAACTTATTTTTTAAGGGCTTAGGTTCCTCTTCTTCTTTGGATTTTTTCTTTATCAAAATAAATATACTAAAGGGAAATTATTTCCCTTTTGGGTGGCTTCCCGAGGGCTTCCCGTTGATACTCCTTTGGAAGTGAATTTAAATATCAAGAAATGATGGGGGACTTTTTATTGATCCACTCTATATCAAAACTTGGGTTTGGAAAATCTCAATTATTACTATTTAAATCCTGATATTTCATTTGCTTTTCAAAAGTTAGTCAATTTATGCAAGGGACCTTTCACTCTTTATTTTTCAGCAATTCGTCGTATTGTTAGGTATTTAAAAGGGACCTTTTCATTATGGGTTTGTTCTTTTTTGGAAATCTCCCATTCACTTAACCAAAATATAGTGATGTTTATTGGGTTGTTTTTTTTGATAACGTCGCTTTATTACTGGGTTGGGATTTTTTTAATCTTTTTTTTTAAAAAAGATCCTTTTTAATTTTTGAGTTATGTCGTCTTTTCTTGTTTTGAATCATTTGGCTTCGAGGGTTTTTGGCTGAGGGGGTTTTCCCCAACTTGGGTCTACCTTCTTTATGTATATGGATAAGGAACCAACAAATTGCACTTATATATTACTCACTAAAACACAATTTGTAAAAACAACAAGAGATGATTGATATTACTCACAATCACTCTAGTTGGTTCTTGCCACAATTTTACAAATGAAATTGATAAGAGATCAATTGCAAGTAAGGGAATTCATCATGGCAACAAAGTGTATTTTTGTTCAAAATGTCAAAGGCTTCCTAAAAACCTTAGTTAGCAAGTATTTATACTTGCTCCAATTAGGGTAAAAAAACAACATGAAAATTACAAATAAGCCACTTAGGTGGCTAATTCCAAGAAAAGAAATTACAATTGCTAAATGAAATGGCCGGTTTCAAAACAACAATTATAAGTTACAATGTTCTTCAAGTGGTCGATTCTTCAATTCAAGTGAACAATTTGTTGGATCGGTTTTTTTTTGGTTTATGTCGGTTCATGAATAACCATAAGCTGAGCTTTAGCGAGTTTATCCATTGCCTGTAAAAACCCATAAGTATACTGTTGGAATGCACAATAAATAAGTAATAGAAAAGAAGTTAGTATACAAATATTTTCGATGTTGGTTTGTTCAAAGAGGACACTCATCACCAAATTTTGTAACTCTTTGGCTCTTATACTAGTGATAGATTTTGCAGGATTTTGATTCCTATCATAATGATTAGAAATGACTTTGAGCATAACACCCGATAGTTATGTGCCATAAAAAAAACATGAACAATTGTATTGCTTGAATATTATTTAAAACTATAAGTTAGTCTAAGAGCAGATAATTGTTTTCCAATTATTCTGTAGTTATTTTTCTCTCTCTCATTGTCCAAACCAAGAAAAATACCAAATATCTAAATCCTAAAAGTGTAATCGGTGCACAAGAATAGTGAATTGGCTATGGGGTTCTAAAATTGCTCAAGGACAGTGAGTTTATGAGACTGTGTTCAAGCTATTCCCCCTTTTCTGAATATAAGACCAACAGTTTACATTTTGAAAATTACAATATATAATATGACTATCTTATTATATGTGTCAAATATACCATATGCGTGGCGTGCCAAGAGTCTATTTAAATTGCGAGTCATTCGCTTATGATCTTGACTGCCATAAGCTATTTCCGATGGAAGTTGAAGATATATTGACAACTCAGCGCCAAAAGATTCAGGAATTAGATAATCATATTCTAGCCTTCAAGCTTGCGTAAAACTTTTCTCTGAATTCAATTTATAAAATGTTTAGAATATTGGCTGTTATATAAATTATGACTCAAACATTAACATGAGACACTTGAACATGGTGTGTAAAACTAGGAAATTAACGTAAATATAATATCAGATTAGTTAATAAATTATATTAAAAGTTTTGTTTATAATTTATATAATTAAATTAAAAGAAATAATGTTTAAAAAGCAAATCATATAAATTTTTAAAATAAAAAATAAAATAAATTAAAATCATAAGTTTAAGATAATGAAATAAAAATTTTGATTAAATATTTATACTAAAAATAATTTATTTAGTTTAATCATAAAATTTTATATTAAAATACTAAAATTAATAAATTTACATAATTATAACACCTAATGAAAGAAAAAAAAAATACTAATATAAAAGCCTAAATCGAATAGACTTCTCCAGAGTACGCCTTGCAGATTTCCAAAGAAGAGAGAGAGAGAGAGAGGAAGAAAAGAAAAGATAAAGACAAAAACAGGGAAGAAGAAAAAGGAAAAAAAAGGGAAGAAGAAAGAAGGAAAAGAGCCAATTACGCAAGGCCGGCTGAGCTGCAAACTATAGTTCTTCCATTCCAAGCAAAGCCCATAAAATTCAACTCAGAATCAGAGCTTTATTCCACTATTGTGGTTGCATTTTATGGGTAAAGACCAGGGAAACAAAAATGGGTTCCTGTTCAAAGAAGAAGAAAAAGAGCGGGAAGAGGAATAAAGGACAGACCCCCTTCCAAAGTTCAAGCAGATGCTGATAATGAACTTCTCTTCGACGAAATCACTACCCTGTGTGAAATATTTCAGGAACATTGCAAGATTGCTTCAGAATCACCTCCTCAGATCACTATCAAACTCCAGCCATACTCAAAGGAAATGGGTTTTGAGGATCTGGACCTTTTTGCTGTACTTTTCGTGAGGCTAATTTTAATGCTTGTGAGGGACGCATTATGATTTTCAACCTAGTGGAAGCTGCATAGGAATTCCTATCAGTGATTGTACCAATGGGTCAAGTTGACAAGTCGAAGGACATTGCAGGTTCTTCACGCAAAATGGGCCCTTCTAAAAGACCTTTTGTATATGGATTCATCGATCTCTTTGGTGCTATTGAAGAAGCCTGGGATTGGGTCTTGGGAGTGGGATGGATAAGAACAGTGAGAAATCGACCTTAGAGCCACACATAGCCAGTGGTTCTAAAGTCGCACCGGTGTCTATTGAGAAGTTCATAGTGCGTGAAAGTGTTGGTGCATGATGTGGCTACTGGTGCTGAGTTATGCTGTCGTGTGCATGTTATAGGCTGTGTGTGTGCTGGAAATGCTGGTGCGTATGTGAATAATGTGCCGTATGTGTGTGCTGGAAACTCTGGTGTGTGCGTGTGTTATGTGTTGTGTGTAGTGTGCTGTTGTGCTAGGTGTGTGTGCAGGGGAGTGCTGTTTGTACGTGCTGGACATGGTAGGTGGATGCGTGGTGTGTGTGTGGTTGCTAACAGGGAGGCAGAGTGGCCGTGTGTGGTGTAGGCAGTAGGGATGTCTGTTGGGTGAGCAGGGTGTGTCATGCCCTAAAGGGAGAGTTTGAAAGTTTTTTACTAAAATTTATTATGTTTCGTGTGTATCCGTTACATAATAACCACTTTACGAATTAGAGGTTGTAAGATTTTAATTAAATATTAAATCAATTATAACTAATCATATTACATATGATTATATAATAAGAATATAATTATGGATCCCCATGTTCCACAATCGATCAAGATCGTTAAAAAATCAGAATCCCTTACTAAAATAGTAAAATAGAAAAATACATCTAAGTTTTACAAATTCCATTCTTACATCGGGTCCCTAAAAAATAAAATTTTATTTAAATAGTCTGTTAATACATATCTTATTATATCACTCTTGATTTTAGTAGCTCTTGTCACATCATTTCTTATCCCATCTTAAGATTTTGAATTTTCTTTCAAAATAATCTGTGGAGGGGTGAGCACACTACGATTTAGTGAGATGGGATTGCAATATTCTCAATACTGCACATGCATAGACAATTCACACAATTTATCAATCATATGCCATGCATGGGCAACCATATATAATGCAACATCGTATACGGTTTTTTTGGTAATTAGCATGAAGTCCAAAGTTTTCACTCTCCTTGACCTTGGGTTGGAGATTTGCATCACTACCATCAGTGCCCAAGGTTCACAAATCCATTTATTTTCATCTTATCTCTTTATTAGAAATTATCGTTTAATTAAATTCCTTAAGCTCTAGGTGCCTCACCGCACACTTAGCATAAACACCTTTAAAGACATACCAAACTTGGAGCCGTCAAGGGCATGACAATCCCTTAGTCATTTAGTTTACCTCTGGTGGAATATGTAATCCTACCTTATTACTTCTGGTGCCCCTTGTAGTAGTGAGGGCATTCAATTTCATGAAAATGTTTTGTGCAATGAGTGGGATTTTTATTCCCAAATATTATTATTCTTTTAGAAATACGTAACTAATCGATAAAAAAATTAGTTTTCCCTCTTCTCGTTTTTGTGAAAAGGGGAAAAAGGGGAAAAACCGACTTTTTAAGTTGGGAGGCAAAACCAAATTAAAATTTTAGGGTTTCCCACCTAATCTCTTGAAATTGTTTCTCTTTAAAAATGTTTTTTTATTTTGTTTCTTTTAACTTTTTTTTATTTTTTTTGAATTTTTTCAAAAAAATGTTTTTTTCATTCATTTTAGGGGTTACCCGAATGGGTGCCTACGTCCCGCTACTCAGGATCAAACAACCGTAGTTCGTTTTTTCTGAAAAATTTAAGTTGGTTTGTGAATTTTAATTTATGAAACCCTTTTATTTTTTATGCTTTATCATTTTTGGGATTTTTTTTTTTAAAAAACTTCTAAGCCTAAGCTTTGATTTTATTTTAAAAAAATGACTTTGGGGAAAAAAAACATAAATTTTTTGGTTTTAAATTTAAAGGGAAAATGATTTTTCTAATTGCTAAAACTCATTTTTTTTTATGATTCTTTTATAATTTTTTAATTTTTTTTTATTTTTATGATTTTTTGTGATTTTTTTGTTATTTTTGGGGGATTTTTGAAATTTTTTTGATTTTTGGGAATTTTTATTGATTTTTTGGATTTTTGGGAATTTTTTTTGATTTTTGGGGTTTTTTTGATTTTTTGGATTTTTGGTTTAAATTTTCCCATCCTATTTTTACATCTAAAATTTTATGATTATTTTCCTAATGTTTTTTTTTATTTTTATATATTTTTTTATTTTTTTTTTTTTAATTTTTCTAAATTTTTTATTTTTTTTCTACATTATTAAATTCTAGAAAAAATTTTTAAAATTTTTACATTTTCCTATTTAAAAAAAAAAACATAAAAAAATAAATAACTAAAAAAACAAATAAAAAATTAATTAAATTTAAATTTAGAATAAATAAATAAAAAAAAATTAATTAAATAAAAAAAACCGGAAAAATCCGACTTACCTGGATCCGGGGCGGTGCGGGGGGTCGGGTCGGGTCGATCGGACACGGCGGCGGGGGAAAGGGCCTTTTACGGCGTTTCCCGGGGGCCTTTTGCAGCGGGTGAGGGGTCGAATCCTAGCTTCTCGAGGTTGCTAAACCAATGGTGGCGGTGGTTTGCTCCCAAATCGCATCCTGGTGGTGGTTCCCAAATCCGGCCCCTGCTTCGGGTTTTAGGGCTCCTCCATTTTTTTTCCCATTTGCACTCTTTTCCCCTCTTTCTCTCAATTCTGATTCCTCCTTTGGCTTCCCACCTCCTCCCTATTTATAGGCCCCTTGAAAACCCAGCTGGATAAGCCTTTGGGTTTCCTCCGATCGAAGCTAATGAAATTTTTGGTTAAAAAAAAAACAACTCCGATTTTTTTTCTATCCAT
>JBBMOL010004145.1:0-11874 GCA_037954665.1 Laguncularia racemosa | reverse complement strand
AAAAACTCAATATAATAAAAAGTAATATATTAATAATAATGTTTACTCTTAACCCATGCATTATGTATACTCTATACTAGTTTTATATTGTACAATATATTTAATTTTTAAATTTCTTTTGTGAGTAAGTCAATAAGTGTAACCTTAATCCAATTTAACTGCTCTTTACTATATTCTCTCGTTTATCTAGTTTAAATTTTATAAAAATCAAATTATCCTGTAGGGGCTGGTATTAATAATAGGAGGAAAAAAACTATAAGATTTTTATAAAGTACTAGAAGAACTTAAATATTCTAGAGACGAGTTAGGATTTTACAAAACTTGTTCTAAATCTGTCCCAAGATGACCAAGTTCAATTCCTTTGCCCCAAGACTTATTATATGTATAGTTGGTTAAAAAAAAAGAATTATTCAAATTAAAAACCATGGAAAATAAAAAAGAAAGGATGACATTGTAAACTACATGATGATATTTGGTAGTATTCGGATACTAAGTATGCAGCTCCAAGAGCTCTCATAACATAGATAAAGACATGCCTTCTAGAAATAAAGTCCGGAATGGCAAAACACTAACATGAAAGGGGGTAAAAAGGTTAAAACATAAGCCTTTTGAATGTATGTATCTCATCAATGAATTAAGAAGAAGAGAAAAGATAGAGATATAAATAACTTAATCCCGTCGTTGGAGAGTTCAACATCTTCTACATTGAATTTACTATGATATGAAATATCTAGAATTGTAAATATTATAAATATGTGAATAAAGTAAATGAATGTACTAATAAAATAAGAATAGAAATAATTATATCTTTTACATGACAAGATGTAAAGGACATAATGAATTAGGAAACTATAATAATGGAACAAGTTCACAAAATATAACTGAAAAAAAATCAATGTATTATTCAATATAAATGAAAACTTAGGACCTCCCTCAAAATTTACTTTATCAGAAAACCGCCTATTGCTATAGAAGGGCGAAACTACTCTAAGCAATGTTATAATAGGTGAGCTTCGAAAAACCTAGAAGTTTAATTTTATTTCATACATTAAAATGTAGAGAATAGAATAGTAATGATAAAATTTGACTATAAACTTTGGGAATCCTAAAATTATTAAGCTAAAATTATGAAATTAAATTTTAGAATCAAATCCGAGGAAATTTGTTATAATTAATAAACAAAAAAACAAACCCTCTTGTAAACACTCCATTTTTGCCGTAAGAATCAATAATAATCAATAATAATTCATTTCCAATTTTTTCCAATTTTTTTCAATTTAGCAAAAAAAAATAAAAAAAAAAAAGGAAAACACATCAATTTTGAAAACTAATTTCAGAAATGGCAATAATAAGGAATAAATGATTTTTACAAATTTTTGAAATTTCAAAAAATACAAAAAAATAAAAAAATTGCATCGCATATACACAATTTGTGAAGTAAAGAAAATCAGGAAATTAGGCCAGCTCAGCTGGCTCGTGTGTGCGCCTGGAAACGTGCATGAAGTCTGAGGTCCCAAGTTCGAATTCCCCCCCGAGCACTTTGTGCAATTTTTTTTCGCTTTTGCCTCAAGCTGCCACGTGGCAGCGGATGATTGGCCAGGGAAAGTCACGCGTGTCGCGCGTGATCGTCTCCTTCGCCCGAACAGACGCGAGAGGAAGCCGGAGCAGGTCCGACGAAGGCGGAATCGTTCGTTTTTCCTCAAATCTTTTGGATTACTGTCGAGATAAAGCCAAATCCATCAGATAAATCAGAGAAAAACAAGGGATTAAAATCAAATCGCCGAGATAAGGCCGAATCCGAAACGGAAAAAAAATGGGTTTATCCAAATCGGCGGATTTGAGCTTATCCAGAGGAGTTTGTGAGCGGCTATAAATAGAGGAGGAGGGGAGGAAGCTAAAACACATATCAAAAGCGAGAGAAAAGAGAGAATTGGAGCTCGCCGGAGTTTTTCGAAGCCGCGACCGCCGATCAAGAGTTGAGCAACCACCAGGAGGCGTTTCTGAAGCAAACCACCGCCACCATTGGATTCCTTACCCTTGATAACCTATGATTCGACACCTCAACCGCTGAAGAAGGCCGCTGGAACGTCGTCAACGAGCACTCCTCGCCGCAGCATCCGATTCGACCCGATCCGACCTGACCGACCCGACCCACGCACTGACCCGGATCCAGGTAAGTCGGATTTTTCGATTTTTTTAAATATTTTTGTTTATTTATTTGGTTTATTTTATTCCAAATTTATTTATTTATTTGTTATTTATTTTATTTATTCTGAATTAATTTATTTATTTGTTACTTTGTTATTTATTTACTTATTTGATATTTATTATTTATATTTCAATAAAATAGAAAAATGTTAGAAATTAGATTTTTTTTAGGATTTAATAATATAAAAATAAAAACATAATTATAATAATAAATAATAAAAATGTAGAAAATTAATAAAGAAAATTATAAAAATGATAATAAAACTTTTGATTTTAAAATAGGGTAGATAAGAATCTAGGAGGAAAATTTTTAATAAAACAAAAATTCATAAAAATTATGAAAAATTAATAAAAATCATAAAAATAATAAAAAATTATAAAAATCATGAAAGCTCATAAAGATTGTAAAAATTATAAAAATAATAAAAATAATAAAAAATCATAAAGATTATAAAAAATTAATAAAAAGTTGAAAAATCAATAAAAATCATAAAAATTAATAAAAATTTATAATAGCATAAAAAAATAGAAAAAAAAATAAGTTTTATCACTTAGAAAAATTATTTTCTCAAATAAATCCAAAATTGATGTTTTCCCTAAAAATTATTTTCAAAAATCAAATTATTAAGCTTAGACTTTTTTTAGAAAAATCTAAAAAATGGTAAAAACATAAATCAAAAGAGATTTCAAAATTAAAATTCACAAACACACTAAATCTTTTCAGGAGAAGCGAACTATGACTTGTTTGATCCTGAATAGTAGGTACGTAAGCACCCATTTGGGGCAACCCATAAAATGAATAAAAAATCATTTTTCTAAAATAATTCACTCAAAAACACAATAAAAGGCAACATAAATAAAATAAAATACATTTCTAGATAGAGTAAATTTTAGGAGATTAGGTGGTAACCTTAAGGGTTTTAATAGGTTAGCCTCCGAACTTAAAAACTCTGCTTTTCCCTTTCCTCTTTTCATAAAAACGAGAAGAGGAAATCACGACGACTAGTGGTCTAAATTAAGACTAATCCGCTCCATTAGTCTTAATTCAATCTTTCCCAACAACATTTGGGTGGCGACTTCAAAATTAAACGAAGTTCCTAACTTAAGTCGATGATCTATATTAGATGAGCATAGGGTCTGGTCTAGATCGGATTAGGAATGGGAAAATTAAAAAATTAGACTCGACAGGATGGCGACTCTACTGGGGACTCATTCTAGTAGGCTAGCCACCTGAATTTCCTCGAATTATTCTTTTAAAGAAATGTATTTCAATTATTATTCTGTTGCTAACTTTTCAGGAATTAGCTAAGTTTAGTTTTCTTTACTTTGGGGTCTGCATGCATGCATATGTTTGTGTGAATAGATGCGGTCGAACCCGGACCGTCCTATAACCCTAAGACGGGGAGCCATTGTGTAGGTTTCGGGCGAAGTGAGTTGATCACCGTTCGGGACTGATTAGGCTACCCCACCCAATGCTTCGATATGGCCTGAGATCCATTTCTCCGAGAATGTGGGAGGCCATAGAGCTTGGGGACCAGTTAGAACTAACCTATTTGCATACATATAGTCATGGGTTGACGATTGACGATGATGTAATATTTTTTGTTTTGTTCATGGAGTTCGGATCTATTTCCCTGTAATGTTTTCATAGTTCGGGTTGTAATTAGGAAATTTCTTGTTGTAATAGATGGCTAGTACCCCAGTCGACCGCCTCCTCCGCAAAGAGATTCGAGTGTACAAACCTTTGGACTCAAAGTTAGTACTGGACCACTGGTTTACCTTGTACAATCCAGAGGAGCAGGCCTTCATCCAGTAGGAAATAGGGCCCATCCTTTCACTAACAAAGATGGAGGTGAATTTGCCTTTGGTACGGGCCATACTCCATTTATAGGAAATCGAGCCCGCGGCTTTCTTCATTGGGCCACACGAGATCACTCCCACTCAGGACCTAAGCCAGAGTCAGAGAGCTAGAAGCCGTCATCAACAGGAGGCCTGAGTCTCCACAACAGAAGACCAAGAGAGCTAGGAAGTAGATTATCATTGTAATCTTTTATTTGTTTTCTTTGAGTATCGAACTCTAAAATTTTTAATATTAATAAAAGTAGAAGTTTCAATATTACATCGTTAATCAATTGTCAACCCTTTTATTTTAAGCATCTGTGTGACACATGTATAGCATTTGCATACATTATACTAAAAAAGAAAAATGCGCGCCAGGTATCAAAATAGCTCCCAAGCAACTGAACCCTCTTAGAAGCCCAATTTGCACACGTTTAAGAGCAAAAATGGCAAACAGTAGCGATAGCCGCAACAAGACTAGCATCGACTACGTTCCTACAGCTCGGGAAGAAGCATAAGCAAGAGGTGTCAAAGGCAGAATGAAGGAAAAGCCAAGCAACACCCCGATGTGCATTCCACCCCTCCAACAATCTTTCCGAAAAGCAAATGTCATTCAAGAGCCTCAGATAAGTGAAGGTGACGTCAGCAATGGGAAACCAACCCCCACACGTCCAATCAGCATCCGGCTCTGAACAATTGGTTTTGTTATCTTATCAATAGCTCTAGGTTAGCTCAAAAAGTAGAAAACGATTATTGAACAAATTTTATTGAGACTCTTTATCAATTCAATTACAGTCTGTTTTTTTATATGCTTTTATTTTTACTTTACCCAGATCTCCTACCATCGAACATCAGAGATATTTCGCGCAGGTAGAAAAAAAAAACACTGATATCGTTTCCAACGCTGCTGGGTCAGTTATTGAAGGCGATATCCTTGGCAATGAAATAATACAAGAAAATTGGCAAAAACATGAACAAAGCGGAATTTCGATCAACGAGCCGGTGGAGACAGTAAATCTAGGAAGCATGGAAAAACCTAAAAACCTCAAAATCGGAACTAGTTTAAGTGCCGAGCAAAAGTATGAGATAACTGAGCTATTAACAGAATATGCAGATGTATGGTGACATGCCGGGACTAGACCAATCAATAGTGGTTCATAAGCTTCCCATAAGGGAAGATATCAAACCTAAAAAACAAAAAACTGAGAAGATTTAGGCCTGACATCCAACTAAAAATTAAGGAAGAAGTCAAGAAACTACTAGAAGTAGGGTTCATCGAAGTGTCCAATTACCCAGAATGAGTAGCAAATATAGTCCATGTTATGAAAAAGAATGGAAAAGTACGCGTATGCGTAGACTTCCGGGACTTAAACCAAGCTACGCCAAAGAATAACTTCCCCTTACCTCATATTGATATTCTAGTGGACAACACCGCGGGAAACCATCTTTTCTCATTCATGGACGGTTTCTCAGGATATAATTAAATAAAAATGGCTGACGAAGATAAAATCAAAACGACTTTCATCATAACATGGGGAACTTTCTGTTACAAAGTCATGCCCTTCGGTTTGAAAAATGCCGGGGCAACGTATCACAGAGCCATGGTCGCAATACTTCATGACATGATGCATCGAGAGGTTGAAGTATATGTCGATGACATGATAGCCAAATCTAAAGAAGGAGAAAGCCATATAGATATCCTGAGGAAATTGTTTAAACGACTGAGAAAATTCTAGCTTAAGTTAAACCTAGAGAAATGCACTTTCGAGGTCACAATGGGGAAATTGTTAGGGTTTGTCATAAGCCGGGAAGGCATTAAAATCGACCCTGACAAGGTAAAGTCCATATTAGAGTTACATTCCCCACGCTCCGTTAAAGAAGTAAGAAGCTTGCTGGGAAGATTAAATTATATAGCTCGTTTTATCTCATAGCTCACTGACAAATGCCAGCTACTATTCCGTCTGTTGAGGAAGAATGCCACCATAGAATAGGACGATGAATGCGAAGAAGCAATCAGGACGGTCAAAGACTACCTTATAAAGCCTCTGGTCTTGATAGTCCCGAAGCAAGGAAAGCCCTTATTCTTATACCTCACAATACTCCTTGAATCCATGGGTTGTGTGTTGGGGCAGAAAGATGAAGAGGGAAGAGAACGTTCCATATATTACTTGAGCAAGAAATTCACAGATGGGGAACAGAGGTACTCAGAGGTGGAGAAGACTTGTTGTGCTCTAATTTGGGTCATGTATCGACTAAGGCAATACACCCTCTACTATCATATTGAGCTACTGACAAGACATGATCCCTTGAAATACTTGGCAGAGAAACCAGCTTTGATAGGGAGAATCTCTAAATGGCAGATGCTCTTATCCGAGTTTGACATCACATACATGAATCGGAACTCAATGAAAGGGCAAGCCTTAGCCGACCAATTGGCAGAACACCCTGTCGAGACAGATTCCCAAGAAATACAAGCTCAATTTCCGGACGAAAATATATTAACAGTGGAAGATATGTCGGTAGAAGACTTTGGGATAGAGTAGAACGATAAGTGGAAACTGTTTTTCGACGGAGCTGCCAACATATTCGGTTGCGGGATTGGGGCAGTATTGATATCCCCAGACGGCACACAATTCCCTACAGCAACAAGACTCACATTTCCATATACCAATAATATCGCGGAATATGAGGCGTGCATTCTTGGCCTCAAAATGGCCTACTAAATGGAAATCCACGAATTAGAAGTATACGGGGATTCATCGCTCATCATACTACAGACAAGAGGGGAATACAAGACTAAAGACCCCAAATTGGTACCATATCATCAACATTTGACAGAGCTGATTGAAGAATTCAAGGCAATCAATTTCACATATATCCCGAGAACTCAGAATCAGTTTGCAGATGCATTAGCCACATTAGCATCTATGATCCAGATAATAGGGGGCACCGAAGTCCAACCGATGAAAATAGACATCAAAAGTCGGCCCGCCTACTGTTTAACAATTGAAAAAGTACAAGATGACAAGCCTTGGTATCACGACATCAAGACCTTTCTACAGGAGAGTAAATACCCTAAAATGGCTAGCAAGAATGACCAAAGAACACTCAGAAGGTTAGCAAGCCATTTCTTGTTAAGTGGGTCTATACTCTACAAAAGATCGTTGGATACCACCTTGTTAAGATGTGTGGACAAAAATGAAGCATGCGAACTAATGAAAGAAGTACATGAAGGAGTATGTGGACCTTATATGAATGGCTACATGTTAGCCCGAAAAATCATGAGGTTAGGATATTATTGGTTAACCATAGAATCGGATTGCATAAAATATGTCAAGCACTATCATCTGTGTCAAGTGTACGCCAACCGGATAAATGCTCCGCCCAACGAGTTGCACTTATTGTCAGCACCATGGCCTTTCTCCATGTGGGGAATTGACATAATTGGCCCAATCACTCCGACAGCATCCAATGGCCACATATTCATATTGGTAGCAATCGATTACTTCACCAAATGGGTAGAAGCTTCGTCATATACCAATGTCACAAAAGGGGTAATAGTCCGCTTCTTGAAAAGAGACATAATAGCTCGATATGGAGTTCCGGAGTCAATCATCACCGACAACGATACCAATCTCAATAACAAATCGATGACGGGTTTATGTCAACAATTCCATATAAACCATAGAAATTCAACTCCCTACCGACCTCAGATGAACGGGGCAGTAGAAGCAGCTAACAAGAATATCAAAAAGATCATCGAGAAAATGACAACAACTTACAAAGATTGGCACGAAATGTTGCCATTTGCTCTCATGGCTTATAGGACTTCAATAAGAACATCTACTGGAGCTACCCCATATTCATTGGTATATGGTACAGAAGCAGTGCTACCAGTCAAAGTCAAAATACCATCATTTAGAATTCTATCAGAAACTCAGCTAACCGAGTCAGACTAGGTAAAGAAAAGGCTTGATCAGCTAAATCTGATTGATGAAAAAAGACTCACCGCACTATGTCATGGCCAGTGTTACCAACAAAGGATGGCCTGAGCATTTAACAAGAAGATAAGACCTCGATACTTCAAAGAGGGGGATCTAGTGCTAAAGAAGGTTCTCCCGAATGCCCAAGACTCCAGAGGAAAATTCACCCCAAACTATGAAGGCCCCTATGTGGTGAAAAAGGTTCTGTCAGGAGGTGCTCTAATACTGACTCAAATGCATGGTCCGGAATTGAGAGACCCCATTAACACAGATGCTGTAAAGATGTACTATCCTTAGGCAAGGGAATTGGAATTTTGCCAATGTTTATGAAAGCCAATGTTCGATACAAATTTCGTTGAGTCGAGTTTTTATTTTTTACAAGCAAAGTTAATATCCCTAAATGGTCAATATTCCCAACCAATTCTCATCACAACAAATAATCCTAAACACATTACCCATCACTTCACCAATGAATGATAAACACTAAAATGATAATGAATCTCAATAAATTTGGTAATATAATTCTATCTACTTTTGAGCATTAGAACTTAGTGCATTAGTAGGATAGCATTACCGTCAAAAGAGCCATGCGCACAAGAAAGGAAGCACATTAAGATTTTCAACCCCATGTCAAGATAACAAAAGTGAAGCAGAATCAAAAGCAAATCAGCACGAAGGTTTGGTTGTTTGGTTGCTATCCACGATGAATTGGCAAACATAAAAAAATAAATGACTATCATCATATCATGAAAAGCATCACATCATTTAGCTCAGTCAGTAGAAGCATATTCAAAAGCATAAGATGAGTCAGCCCATAGTGGGGCACTTGTCTAAAACATCCCCTTTAATAGGTTAGTCAGCCCAAGAGGGGTATTTTCCTAGATATCCTCTTTTTAAGGTCAGCCCACAAGGGCACCTTTCTGAAAACATTTTTTATGCTATAGATTAGTCAGCCCGCATTGGGGCACTTTTCTGAACATCCTCTCTTAGGGTCAGCCCATAGGGGCACATTTTTAAGACATTTTTATCATAGGTTAGTCAGCCCAAGAGGGGCACTTTCCTAGATATCCTCTTTTTAAGGTCAGCCCATAAGGGCACCTTTCTGAAAAACATTTTTTATGCTATAGGTTAGTCAGTCCGCATTGGGGCACTTTCCTGAACATCCTCTCTTAGGGTCAGCCTATAGGGGCACCTTTTTGAGACATTTTTATCATAGGTTAGTCAGCCCAAGAGGAGCACTTTCTTAGATATCCTCTTTTAAGGTCAGTCCACAAGGGCACCTTTCTGAAAACATTTTTTATGCTATAGGTTAGTCAGTCCGCATTGGAGCACTTTCCTGAACATCCTCTCTTAGGGTCAGCTCATAGGGGCATCTTTTTGAGACATTTTTATCATAGGTTAGTCAGCCCAAGATGGACACTTTCCTAGATATCCTCTTTTTAAGGTCAGCCCATAAGGGCACCTTTTTGAGACATTTTTATCATAGGTTAGTCAGCCTAAGAGGGACACTTTCCTAGATATCCTCTTTTAAGGTCAGCTCACAAGGGCACCTTTTTGATAACATTTCTCTATGCTATAGGTTAGTTAACCCATAATGGGGCACTTTCCTAAATATCTTATCTCAAGGTCAGCCCATAGGGGCACTTTTTGAGACATTTCCCCTAGGATCGTTAGTCTAAGAAGACACTTCCCGTTATAAGCCAGTCAGCCCAAAGAAGGGGCACTTTCCTAGACACCCTATCGATTAGTTAGAATAGAAGAGAACTTTTCGAACCCATCGATCAGTTAGCTCAGAGGAGCACTTTTCGAACCCATCAATTAGTTAGCTTAAAGGAGTACTTTTCGAATCTATTGATTAGTTAGCTCAGAGGAGCACTTTTCGAATCCCTCGATTAGTTAGCTCAGAGGAGCACTTTTCGAATCTCTCGATTAGTTAGCTCAGAGGAGCACTTTTCGAATCTATCGATTAGTTAGCTCAAAAGGAGCACTTTTTGAATCTATCAATTAATCAGCTCATAGGAGCACTTTTTCAAACTTTTGATGACCGATTAGTCAGCTCATAAGAGCACTTTTCGGAGTTATTTTTCCAAACAGTCGTTAGTCTAATCAGACGCTTCTGTTGACAGGTGGCCAGCTCATAAAGGCGCTTCCTAAGATAATCTTCTCTTCAAGGTTGCTAGTTTGATAAGACGCTTCCTATCATCAGTTATTCTACACTCCTAAACAATGCTTGAGGTGTTTTTCTATCGCCAATTAGTCAACCTATAGAGCACTTTTTGGGATGATACATTACTCTAGATTGTTAGGACCATTAAACTCGTGGGATTATTAGCTCTTGGAGCATTTTCCTACAAAAAAAAACCAAATTCCAGATAACCAGCCAAACCAAAGCGTTATCTATTCAATCAAGAGGCTAAAAATGGTGTCTTTCTTGTCTTTGTAGTCAAGTTTTTCAAACTTTACTACAAAGAGGGGCAGCTGTAAACACCCCATTTTTGCCCTAAGAATCAATAATAATCAATAATAATTCATTTCCAATTTTTTCCAATTTTTTTCAATTTAGCAAAAATAATCAAAAAAATAAAAATAAATAGGAAAAAACATCAATTTTGAAAACTAATTTCAAAAATGGCAATAATAAGGAATAAATGATTTTTACAATTTTTTGAAATTTCAAAAAATACAAAAAAATAAAAAAATTGCATCGCATATATACAATTTGTGAAGTAAAGAAAATTAGGAAATTGGGCCAGCTCAGTTGGCTCGTGTATGCGCCTGGAAATGTGCGTGAAGTTTGAGGTCCCGAGTTCGAATCCCCCCCCCCCGAGCACTCTGTGCAATATTTTTACGCTTTTACCTTAAGATGCCACGTGGCAGTGCGTGATTGGCTAGGGAAAGTCACGCGTGTCGCGCGTGATCGTCTCCTTCGCCCGAACAGACGCGAGAGGAAGCCGGAGCAGGTTCGACGAAGGCGGAATCATTCGTTTTTCCTTAAATCTTTTAGATTACTGTCGAGATAAAGCCAAATTCATTAGATAAATTAGAGAAAAACAAGGGATTAACATCAAATTGCCGAGATAAGGCCGAATCCGAAACGGAAAAAAAATGGGTTTATCCAAATTGGTGGATTTGAGCTTATCCAGAGGAGTTTGTGAGTGGCTATAAATAGATGAGGAGGGGAGGAAGCTAAAACACATATCAAAAGTGAGAGAAAAGAGAGAATTGGAGCTCACCGGAGTTTTTCGAAGCCGTGACCGCCAATCAAGAGCTGAGCAACCACAAGGAGGCGTTTCTGAAGCAAACCATCGCCACCATTAGATTTCTCACCCGTGATAACCTAGGATTCGACACCTCAACCGCTGAAGAAGGCCGCCGGAACGCCGTCAACGAGCACTCCCCGCTGCCGCATCCGATTCGACCCGACCCGCGCACCGACCCAGATCCAGGTAAGTTGGATTTTCCGATTTTTTTTAAATATTTTTGTTTATTTATTTGGTTTATTTTATTCCGAATTAATTTATTTATTTGTTACTTTGTTATTTATTTACTTATTTGATATTTGTTATTTATATTTCAATAAAATAGAAAAATGTTAGAAATTAGATTTTTTTTAAGGATTTAATAATATAAAAATAAAAACATAATTATAATAATAAATAATAAAAATGTAGAAAATTAATAAAGAAAATTATAAAAATATTAGAAAAATGATAATAAAACTTTAGATTTTAAAATAGGGTAGATAAGAATCTAGGAGGGAAATTTTTAATAAAACAAAAATTCATAAAAATTATGAAAAATTAATAAAAATCATAAAAATAATAAAAAATTATAAAAATCATGA
>JBBMOL010004144.1:0-11891 GCA_037954665.1 Laguncularia racemosa | reverse complement strand
TCTTTATAAAGCTTTAAATGGTTAGTCAGTTATATTTGTAACAAGTTAGGCATGATCAACATCTATGCTCCAACTTGAGGGGGAGTGTTATAATATGTATATTAATGTATAATATCCTATATTAATGTGTATTATTAACTAGCTATTATTAGAGGATCTTATTTCCTAAAATAGATAGATCAATCCTGTATATATAGACATCAATTCCTATATGAAAATGCAATGAAATAAGATTAGCATTTCTTTCAAATTATAGTTATGATTTGTGGAGACTTAGACATAATAGGGGTGTGACTTTCGGGAATTTTAGTTTGAGGTGATGATGAATTTTTGAAGAGGGTAAGTCTTAAAGTGACTTTGGGAATGATTTTCAGGTTCCAGACTTTGAACATTTAGTGGGGTTGAGGTTGGAAGGCAAAGGTTAGTTTGACCAATTTGACTCTCATCCCAAAACTGATATTCACTCATGTTCTTCCCCTGAATTGAGGGTTTTAGAGAGTATGCTTGATGTTTGAAGAAGGTGACGTCCATAGGGTTGTATACCTTTTTGGTGATGGGAGAGTAACACTCATACCCCTTTTGATGAGATGAGTACCCAAGAAACACAAACTTTATAGATTTAGGAACTAGTTTGCTTCGACAGTGTTAACTTATATGGACAAACACGGCGCGGCCGAATATCTTTAGATCCAAAGATGTGAGTGTTTTGGTGTTTGGGAATTTATTTAGGAGTATTTGACATGGGGTTTGGAATTTGAGGATTCTAGAAAGCATTCTATTAATGAGATATGCCACCGTAAGGACTACCTCTCCAAAAAAATGTTTTGGAACATGTAGAGAACATAAAGGATTGTGTTACTTCTAATAAATGTCTATTCTTTCTCTCTGCAACTCCATTTTATTGGGGTGTATCAATTCATGAACTAAGATGAATTATGCCTTGGTTAAGAAGGTATGCCCTTAGTGTAGACTCAAAATATTCTTTGGCATTGTATGTTTTAAGGGCTTGAATCTTGGTTTGAAATTGTGTTTGTATCATTGTATGGAAATTTTGGAATATTTGAACCACTTTAAATTTTTCTTTCATCAAGAATATCTAGGTTAACCTAGTATGATCATCAACAAATGATACAAATCACCTTGTTCTCGTGATTATTCTTGAAGGTCCCACACATCACTATGAATCATGGCAAAAGGATGAGATGACTTATATGAAATGCTAGGATAATTAGAATGAGTATATTTGGCAAGTTGGCAAATTGCACAAATAAAAGATTTTAGATTTTTATTGATAAACAATGAAGGAAAATTTTTTTCGAGACACATGAAATTCGGATGACCAAGGTGAAAATGCCATAACATGACGTCACTATCTTTACTAATATTTAACTAACTCACATAACTAGCACTTCGGGTTGATCTTCTAAGTAGGGTTTAGTCTTTTAAGGAAATAGAGTCTGGAATGCATCTTAGCACTGCCAATCATCTTCCCCAAATCCAAATCTTGAAATTCACATAGGTTGGAAAAAATTTAGTCACACAGTTAAGATCATTAGTTATTTTACTAATAGAAAGTAAGTTACAGTCTAGCTTAGGAACATGAAGAACAAATTCAGAGTTAGGTCCTTAGAAATAGGGACAGAACCCAATCCCTTAACCTTGTTGAGTGATCCATTTGCAATTCTCATTGTGTAGTCTTCTTTGCATAGACTATACTCATGAAATAAATTGATATCACCCATCATATGATCCGATGCACTTGAGTTAATGATCCAGGGATTTGGTTGTTGCTTATTGACAACAAGAGCATTAAAAATTTTACCTTTATGTGCCAATAAGCTGGTTCCAACCATAGGAGTACTTGTCAGTGCTGATGAGTTCTGTTGAAAACAATTTTTATAGCATCTTAAGTTGGTCTCTTGTGAAGGGACTTGTTTCTCCGAGTTTAGGATCATCATTAGAGGTGGTAGTAGCATTGGCTCGGCTTTCTTGATTGTTTGCAGATTGTGAGGGCTTCCAATCCATAGGTTTTCCATGGATTTTCCAGCAGGTTTCTCTAAGATGCCTGATTTGCGGTAGTGATCATACCATGGCCTCCCTTTCTTTGACGGTCGCTGTTGCTGTTGTTAGGGAAGCCATGGCTGCCAAAGCAGATCCTTCAAGGGGAGATGTAGGAGTATGAGATCCCATCATGATCTTCCTCTTACTTTCTTCATGTCTAACTTCAGCAAATACCTCTCGAGGACTTGGGAAAGGCTTAATTCCCATAACTCTACCTCTAACCTCATTAAGATTTTTATTGAGGCTGAGAAGAAATTTGAAAGTCTGTTTTTGCTCCATAATTTTTGGATACAAAGATGAATCATCAGTGCACTTTCGGGTAGACTTCGAACATGTCAAGTTGCTACCAAAGACAAAAGCTAGATTGTTGAAGTTATTGGGTCATGATGAGATCTCCTTAGGGTAAATCATGCAAATTAGCTTCAACCTCAAATAATTCTGTTGTATTTTCTGTGTTGGAACACGTTTCTCTTGTAGCATCCCATATCTCCTTTGCGGTTCCATAGAGAAGAAAGTTCTCTCCAATGTCATTGTTCATGGAATTGATCAGGTATGACATAACCATGTGGTTCTCAGCCTTCTAGCTTTTGAAATTGGGATCATCCTTCCTTGGGATTTTGACTTCCCCAGTGAAATAGTCATCCTTGCCCTTTCCACAGATAAACATCATTATGGACTGTAACCATTGAAGGTAATTTTGTCCATTGAGTTTGTGGCTAGTGATGAGAAAAGGGGAGGCTTCAAATCCTCTATGATGGCCTCCAGTAGATGGTGCAATGGAGGTGACTTCCAATGGTGAAGAGGTTTGTCTTTTTGTGGCCATACTGTTTGTCATGAAGAATTGGGTATACAGAGGAGGCTTTGATAACAAGAGTTTTGAGAGAAATTTATTTTTTTTTTCCTAGTTTAACATTATTCTTTTTTCCTAGTTTATAAATTATTTTTATGTATAAATCCCTTTATGGGCCTATTTGTAAATTAAGATTAGAAAAAAAAATATTTTTTCTTTCTCAAAAAATCTTCAGGGTATCAAAGTAAAAACTCTAATTTTTTTTTTTTTTTTTTGGTGTGGTCAAAAAACCCAAAAACATAAAAATAACATCCAAACAATGTGAAAAATTTTTTTTTTTTTCTCACCGCCCACTCTAGTAAGGATAAATGTCAAAATCGGCCTTTTGGTCAAACTACAATGGCTGTTCGATCAGCGAAAGTGTCTCACGCACCTTTTTTTTTATTCGGGGCTAATTCTTCCCCCGTTGGCAAAAGATCCGACTCACCTCCTCCGATCACCTTCCTAAACCCTCGTCCATCTTTTTAAACGGCCTACCTTGTTTGATCGATAGCTTTCGTGTGAAACATCATCAAACCTTTTTTTTTTTTCCTTTTATTTTCCCCAAAAACTTTTTTAGAATTTTTCCCTTTGAAAATGGTAAAAAGGGGAAAAGAGGGGTTCCATAACCCCCCCTTGAAATTTAAAGTCCCATAAAGCTTGTGGAACTAATCATTTTTGCAGGCAAGGCCCTTGTTTACTATTCATCAAAGCTAAGGAATGCGGGGTTTAAATCTTATCGATGCTATCAAGAAACCAACAGTTAAAGATGCTACCTAAAAACAATGGGTTTTTTCGAAAACTCTCTGTTATGTCCTAGCTTATCAATTCTATCCCGTCTCAAATTTAAAAAACATTTTTGTTGCTTGACTTTTCCCGATAAAAAAAAGGGATGCAGTGGCTTTTTTACATATTCCTAAGTTGGGAATGATGCTAAAATTTTTTTGAAATTGGGAAATTTAAAGGGGGCTTTGGCATAAAGCAAGGGAACTAACGATTTCTCAATTTTTTTTTTCCGAATAAGTGGTTTATGGCGGGAAAAATTTTTTTTTAACTATTACCATGATTTTTCGGGGCAGATTGCACTCAAGTTTCAGTAAAATTTCAAAATTTAAATTTTGAAAAAGAGCGGGTCTATGATTTTCCCTGGCGGGTTTAAATAATGAATAGGGTCAAATAAGGATTAAAGTCTTCGGAAAGGTCCCTTTTTCCCCACTCTTGATGGTTTTTTTTCCTATTTCAACAGGAAGAAAGTCGAAGGAGTGCCATGCTTTATACGGGTCCCAATTGAGAAGACGGGTTTAGCTGCTAGTGGCCCTCATGAGTAGCCGACCTCTCAAAATTTTTGGATAAAGATAATTGACACACTGACTATTTGGAAAGCCCTGGCATACCAAGGAGACATGTTGGAAGGTGCATGGTCGAACCCCTTGAGGGTTTTGGAGGAAACCATGTCAATTCTTTTAACTTCAAGCAAATTTGATAGAATTATTTGAACCAACCTCAGAAATAAATTTCTCTTCGACTTTGGGCCACTGATGACATCCATCATCTCAAGCGGGTTCTGTCTCACATGGATTTTTTCTTCCCTTTGGTGCAAAATCCAAGGGGGTTTAGTTAGGTATTAGACTTATTGGGCCCAAACCTTTATAGTGACCCTGGGTTATTGATTCTGATGCAATAGACACATGACAAACTCCTCTAAAAAAATCCTTTAAAAATTCCTAGTAAAAAAATTGGGGGCCCAAATTTTAAAAGCAGATGGCTTTGATATTTTTGTATCTGGGGCAGGTTCTATTGTTTGTACTCCTGACATTAAACTAAACCTCTGTTCTTCATATTCCCTCGATTTCCTGTTAACCTCTTATTTTGTTAGCCTTATCACTAAAGCCTTAAATTGTAAAGTTTTATTTTTTCTCGATCACTGTGTGTTTCAGGATCTTAAAACAGGGAAGGGCGATTGCCAGTGCTAATTGCAGGGGACTTATACATGTTAAAAAAGGGGTGGGCTCCCAAAAAAACTATTTCTCATCAAACTTGTTTTTAGGAACTAAAGGGTGTTAACCAAAAAATAATACAATGGGATAAAAAGGGGTTTTGGGGCATCCATCCTTTTTTTTCTTAGCAAAAAAAAATCCTTAAATTTTTTTTTCAAGAATTCGCTTGATTTTCTATTTTTTATCTTGTGAGTAAAGCTAAAAAATACTAGACAATCTTATCCTTTGAGTAATAATTTAAAAATACTATTCATTTTTTGCTTGTTTATTTTTATGTTTGGGGACCTACTTAATTTCCCCTTTGTCTGGTTTGTCGCTGGTTTTTTCACATTTATTGATTGTTGCACTAGAATGACGTGGGGGTATTTGATTAAGGCCAAAAGTGATGTTTTTTTTTGTTTTCAATCTTTTCATAAGAAGGTTTTAACCAATCGAAGCAAAGATGAAAATTTTGAGAATTGATAATGGCACTGAATACATAGATAATCGTCTTTGTCCCTTTTTTGAAGTCACATAGGATTATCCATTAAACTAGTTGCTCCTACACTAGTGCACAAAATGGGGTGGCCGAAAGAAAAAAAAGGGATTTGTTTGAAGTAGCTAGATCCCTTATGTTTACAATGAATCTCCCAAAAACCCTTTTTAAAGGGGGATGGGTATTCTTACAGCAAATTATCTTTTCAAAAGAATAACCCCCTCAAAAACCCCCAACTTTTAAGGGGGCCCCTGGGGCTTTTATAAGGGAAAGTTGCCTTTCATTGTTCCTCCAAAAAATTTTGGGTGTGTTTACTATAAACCAAGGCGGATTTTTAAATAGAAAATACAAAGCGAATTATAGAAAAAGGGTTTACTCAGACTTAGGAATGGTTTATCGGGAGACATTTGCCCCAGGGGCCAAATACACCAATCAAATCTTGTATCATATGTAGCTAACCTTGAGGGGAATTACAACAATTTGATGTAAAAAATGCATTCTTTCATGAGACCTAGAGGAGGAGCGATATGGAAATTTTCCCCCTAGATTTTAGGGGAGAAACACAAGGAAAGGGGTGCAAACTAAAAAAAGGGTTTTTGGGCTTTAAGCTCCCTCGGGCATGGTTTGATAGATTTAGTAAAGCTATATCCCTTTGAATATCAACAGAGCAATGCTGATCATACCCATTTTTTAGACATAACAAAGGGAAGATTACTCTTCTCATTGTATATGTTGTGATAAATTGGAAGAGCTAAAATTATCAGGAAATGATAAGTTATCCTTATATTGTCAAAATAAGGCTACTATGAGTATAGCTAGAACCCTAATACAACATGATCGAACAAAACATATAGAAATTGATCGACGCTTCATTAAAGAAAAGGTGATTGATGGTGTCTTAAGGTTACTCTACATAACATCTGAGGAGCAGCAAGCTGATGTATACACTAAAGCTCTTAGCAACAGGATATATCATACGTTAGTTTGCAAGTTGGGCATGTGTGACATCTATGCATCAACTTAAGGGGGAGTGTTGACTGAATAGATAAGGATAATTTGTCAGATTATTACTTCCTAAATTATAGATTTCTTATTTTTATTTCTTTCCTAATTTAGCATTATTCTTGTCTCCTAGTTTATCATTATTCTCGTGTATAAATACCTTTGTAAGCTATTTGTAAATTAAGATTAGAGAAATAAAATATTTTTTCTTTCTCCTAAAATCTTCAAATGGTCTACGTTTAAGGCGGCTACAAAGTCTAGTAACAATCCTACCAACTGAAGGAAAAACCTCCATAAATTAAGAGATACTAATTTTAGGATTTGATAAGATCCTTTTATTGATATACCTAAACTAGGAAACTAAATAACTAAAAAAATGGAAATAAAATAAATAAATTAAATAGGAAATCCTAATCAAAATCTTGTGAGAATTTCCATAGGAGAGAAATCTAGAAAAAGCTTCTGATGACAAAATGCACTGCATTAAGATAGAGTATCCCTTGCTTTGGGTCTCGGATGATTGAAAAACTCTAGTGAATATACTCATTAGGACTAAAAGAGGACATGGAAAATGATCGGCTTTTGTGGACACTATATACCCTCAAAATAATTCTACTTATGATGGAGAATCAAGAACAAAGAGAATTAAAAAGCAAATCAGGAGGATATCCTGTCCTTTAAAATTGAATTTGTAAGAAGAAGGAAATAAGGTGTTTGTCCTTTGGATGCTGATCAGGCTACACTAAGAAAAATTTTACTTGAAATTAGTAAGGATGGCTAAAGCTCCTAAAAATTTGGTCTCTTGGGTTCCTTAGGAATTGGGAAATTTAGAAAAGAATGGCCAAAGCTCCTATGATTATTACTCTTTTGGATTATTTGTGTAGAAAATTGATAATTTGTGTTAACTGTTCTTGTTAATTTTTTCTATTGTTATGTTGGTAGAATTAAATGATGTGTGTTAGGTAGGCTGGTGTAATACTTATTGTTGCTACTAACCATTCCAGGACTATCTATAGTCTTCTCAAAGAAAAAATGAGTGATGCATATCAGAGCACCATTCGATCCCTATTGACTTCAATCACTCAATGAAAAAATGAGTAATGCATCACAAACCCAAACACAATCTCCAAACAACAAACTTAAATTCGGATCCCTGTTAGAATCTGACCTAACGTCTACAAACCCTATTTTACATACATCAAACCTATCTATGGGAGATCAATCTCTTCAAATTACACAACATAAGCTGAATGGGGAAAACTTTAGAGAATGGTATCAATCAATCAAGTGTGTAATTTGTGAACAAGCCAAAGAAAAATATTGGTTCGATTATTGCTGAAAGCAAAATCATACACAAAAAGTTTATTGAAAGCTTCATGGAAACCTGGGCACCTCAAGTCGAAGTGACCAAAGGCACATCTGAGAGTTGCACAAATTGTAGAGATCAATATTCAACAAAGCTCGGATATTGGTGTGATTCTAACACCTGATCAAATTGCTGTGAAACAACAAATATTGAATAATACTCAGATCAATAGTGGGAAAGAGAAAGTGAATAAGATATCTTCATTCTTAGTCACTGCACAGAAAGGTACAGCTCTAACTCTTCCTAAGAGTACTAGAATTGACTATTGGATAATAGATATAGGTGCATCTGATCACATGTGCAATTCTCTATCCTATTTCAATACATTTAGTTCTTCCGCACTGCCTAAAAATTAGGTAGGAGATGACAATATGAAGGTTGATAGAGACCAATATCAGAGGTTAGTAGGAAGATTGATTTATTTGTCTCTAACTCGGCCAACTTTGGCTTACTTGATTAGTATGGTAAGTCAAGCCAAGCATGCACCCACAAAACACCATTTGGATGTTATTCATCATATCTTCAGATACCTAAAGGAACACCAAGGAAAGGTATCTTTATTAAAAAATCTGGGTGTCGAAATATTGAAGCTTACGTTGATGCAAATTGGGGAGGAGATAGGGTAAACTACTTCTAGTTGTACCAAAGTATGAGGAAACCTTGCAACTTGGACAGCAAGAAGCAAACTGTTGTTGCAAGAAGTAGTGCATAAGCTGAATATAGAGTGATTGCGCATGGATTATGTGAACTAATTTGGCTACAACATCTGTGACTAATCTAAAAGTAAAATGGGAATCTACAGTGATATACAATGACAGCAAATCTACTACAAGTGTTGTAAAAAATCCTGTTCAACACAATAGGATGAAACATGTTTGTATAGATAGGAATCTCATTAAGACTGAGATTGAAGAAGGAAAGATCAAGCTTCAGTATCTTCCTACAAGACACCAAGTGGAAAGGAATCATTTTTTGGAGATTTTAAGCAAGTTAGGAATGATGGATATCTATTCCTTAGCTTAAGGGGGAGTGTAGAAAATTAATAACCTGTGTTAGCAGTTATTGCTAATTTTTCTTTATTTTTATGTTGGTAGAATTAAATGATGTGTAGTGGGTAGGGTTGGTGTAATACTTATTTGTGTCACCACCCACTCCAAGATTCTATGAATAAGCCTCATGTACACTTTTTGGATTATGAAAATAAGACTTCATTTCATTTTTTCTACAATTTGAGGGCCCTTTAAAGAAGTTAGGTCACTAAGGATTCCTAACGGTAAGCCCAAGTAACTAAAAGAAAAAAAAGGTTGAACCAAGCACCCCTTTGATGTAGAAACTAAAACCTCAACCGAGAGAAAATTTTATCATTGCCATTCAAGTTCCATCTATTATTTCATGTTACAATTTCCCCATGTTACTTCATAAAACAGAAACTCTCATTTTCTCTTATGTCAACCAAGAGTTGCATCCAAAATCTTGGCCAATCCAGCAAATCAATGTAAAGCATGCACCAAATCATTCTACCATCTGCAACAATGGAGTAACAAACCAAAAGCACAGGGATTCAATCCACCTTACATGCTTTTGTAAAAATTTTACCATCCAAAATAAACCTCTTTAACTCAGGATCAATGGACTACAAAAAAAACAACATATAGATATCACAGGAAACAATCGGGTCCTCAATCAGATTACAAAAAAAGTAGCACTTTTCCCCTACTTATAAAAGAAAAGAACTTCAAAGAAGCAAATTTACAACCCCCCCCAAAAAAAAAGCATGAATAGAGTAAAAACTGCCAGTATTGAAGCATTGTGATAATCAGGTCCAATTGTCACTTACCCAAGGTTTAGAAGGCCAGCAACTGTACTAATGCTAATATCAAATCCACTTTAGGTTGAATAATGAAATTCCCTTCCCTTATTGGCTATCACACAAATAGTAAGAGATCTTTTAGAAACAATTCACCTTTAAATGAGCCAAAACGATGCATCAGTATAATCCTTACCTCTCTTATCAACAATGCAAATCTTCCCTCACATATCCTGACCCTAATGCAGTCACTCTCCTGCAACTGGCCATTAGCAGGATTCCAGGAAGTCGCAAGTACATATCAATGAAATTTTCAAAAACCACCTGCACAAATGAAAAAAAAACAAAATAATGAATAAATAATATAGAACATCTGCTGAAATCGGGCACTACCTATAAAAAATATGGCTTGAACCTATGTTTTTTTCCATTATTTCCCGATCTTACTGAAACAAAAGTTAGTTGGAAAATAAAAAAGAGATACCTGAATCTGCTAGAAACCAGAAGATTTAAGATATGTTTAAAAAAATAATAAGATACAAAACAAACTTAACAGAGATTATAGCAGATTCTATTATAACTGGAAAAAATAATTATTGTATATTTTTTTACTGTATATATTTTTTTCTTGTTTTTTTATAGATTGTTAATAGTTAACTATACATATTTTTCTTAGTAAAATAGAATGTACAAATTCTTTTATTTAAAGGAAAGGCCCCCTCAAAGAAGGGCATTCATTTCATCAAATTTTTTATGGTATCAGAGCCTTTTGCTTAAAATTTCGAAGCTGTCTTTTAAAAAATTTTTGGTCTAATTTCGTTTCTTTTTTGTTTGAGTTGTTTAAATTTTTTTTTAAATCAACAAATTTGCTTCAAAACTTTTGTTCAATTGAGATTTCTAGATTTGATTTTTTTGAGCATCTTCTGAAAATCTTTTCAAAAAAACTACCTACAGAGACTTCAGGTATCAAATTTTCGGAAAAAAATAATGCTGGTTGAAAAAAATACTCAACGTTAAATTACTGGTTGGTGTATGTTTCTTGGAAACCCTCTCTTTTTTCTTAGAAAAACAAGAAGAAAGGAGTCCTCCACAGAATCTGAATATCTTGCTATGTCCTCTGCAGTTCTAAAATTGTTTGGCTTTGGGGGTTATTAGGTAAGCTTGGGTTTCCCAAATTGAGCCTATTTGCTTCATGCAAAAAAAAACTAGTGCCATTCAAAATTTTGGCTAACCCAGTATTCCATGAGTGCACCAAGCACATTGAAGTGGATTGTCACTCTATTTGTGAAACATATGATGCTCATGTTATTTTTTTTTCTGTCGTATCACCACTGCTTTCCAGACTGCTGTTTTGTTACTAAGGCTCTTTTTTTGGGATTTACATCACATTCTTGTTGACCACCAGCATAGTTCGAGGGAGATATCAATGGCAGAAATTAAAGGGCATTAATTAAAAGATTTTATAATAGGGTTGAATATAAATTTTTGTAAATTATTTTTTGCTATAAAATTTTTCTTTTTTATCTTTTATAGATTGTCAATAGCTAATTGTGTATATTTTCCCCTTTCCCAAAAAAAGAATGTAAAAGAATTCTCTATTTAATGGAAAGGACCCTCAAAGACCATTTATTTAAATTTTGTTATCCAACACTGCCCCTTGAGCAAGGACTGTCACAAAAAACCCTATGACCAAGATGACAGACTTACCTTATTTTAAATGATATTAGATTTCTTGTAGAAAATTTTTTTCCTTTTAAATATGTTTTAATTATAGTGCATTTCATATAAAACAGGATTTTGTTTTAAAAAGTGCAGTGCTTATGTATTTTGTACAAAACTAAGACAATAAAAACCTTTTTTTTCTTTTTATTGGGATAGATACATTAATTGAAAATTTTAAATACATGAAAATTTTTAGCAAGTAGTTGGGAACTTATGCAATTTTTTTAGTGCATATGAACCCTTTAAAAAGAATGTTTAAAATATAAATTAAATTGTGTTTGTATGGCAAAGTTTTTACTATGATGTTTCATGTTTTAGAGGTTTAGTTTGTCAACCTTAGGTTTTAAAGATGAAGTTGAAGAAAGCTCAAGGGTTTTTAAAGGGAGTTAGAAGCAGCTAGCATAAGGGTTTATCAAGGCAACTCTTCGTTTTTAAAAGGTTTACCAGGTTAGCTCCTTTAAAAGTATTAAAGTAAGTTTAGACTCTATGTTTTTTAAACAAATATTGCACTACTCTCATATTTGTTATTAGGGGGGGGCGACACTGTATTGTCGTTTCTACTTTTTTATATGGTAACGATGAATTTAAAAATTTTAACAAGTTTGATAATTAATAGTTTTAGTTACAAGCAT
>JBBMOL010004143.1:0-11895 GCA_037954665.1 Laguncularia racemosa | reverse complement strand
ACACAGGGGGGCAGGGTTGATACAGGGTGGATACACGACGTATCTCGTGGTGGACACAGGTTGAGGCATGGGTTGATACACGGGTGGATACACGACCGTGTAATATGTCCAGGGAATTTCCAGAAAGATACACGGTCTCCATACATAGCCAGAGGCACGACGTGTACTCGGTCAGGATTTCTCCCAGAAGTATACACGGTCTCCATACACGGCCAGAGGCACGGCCGTGTACTCGGTCAGGATTTCTCCTAGAAACATACACGGCCCGTATACACGGCCGTTTACTTCCCAGACGACAGACGTGTATACTTATATTTATTTCCACGTGAACATATTTATTTCCTTTTTTACATGTTTTACTAAGATGTATAAATAGTTATTAGGTCATTCTGAGAGTAGGCTTTATTTTTTTTTTTCATTGACACACTTTAAGAGACGGTTTTCTCTTAATTTTCAATTGTGCGCAATTGATTTAATCCTAGAATAAACTCTGATTCATCTTTGTTTATTCTAGAGTTCCAATCATAGAATTGGTTTCGGTTTTACGCTTTCCTCGCTGCGTCATGAGTGATGGACGTAATATAGATTGGATGAATCTATGGTTGAAGTGACATTGTTGGTGTTTGATTGTTTGGAAAGGGATCCTTCTATCATGGTGTTTTTTTGGTTCTCAAGGCTTTTGAAACAATTAGCAATTAGAGAATAGGATGTTGCTCTAATATAATCTAAAATAAAGGAATGATAGAAAGAAGATTGGAGTAATTGAGATATATTTTATTTATCAATTTTGAATAAAATATATACACGGGAATCCCTTTTTATGAGATTTGATTAGACTAATTCTATGAAGTAAATAATGGTAATACACAATTAATTATATACAGCTAATACAATTATGGTATAATTTTCTAATAGTTTATTCATCTTATTTGGTTCATATTTAATTTTTCAAAAACATTTGTAGTTTCCATTAATAAAGCTTATGAGCACTTGTTAACTCGCTGGAATTACTAAAACTGAATATATGCGTTCATTATTAAACAAATAATCACAGAATCTTATAAATATTTATTGTCTTAGCTCCTAGTTTCAAGTATATTCTCACCATTTACATGCACCATTTAAATAACAAATTAATACATAATTATACAAATTTGTTCTCTTGAATCAAATGTTTACTTTGACCATAAAAAAGAAAAAAAGTATATATACATATAGGAACATATTTGAGATAGAAAGTTGGAAACAGTGAATATTTAGGTGGAATTTGCTTTTGCATTGCTTGTGCCAACTCAATAGCCCAGTTGCCAAATTTACAATGTGGCAATGAAATGGGATGGAGTTTGGACCTTTGCATGCGTAGAAGTACGTTAGTCAATAATGAGCTTAAAATAGCTTTTTGTTTTGATCTTCAGCACTACGAGCCACGCTAAAGTTGCGTTTTCAAGAATTTATGTTCGGCCTAAAGAGGAAAAACTAAATAAGAACAAAACTCTAAAAAAGAAAAGATGTCGTTATTACTATAGAAGAAATACATGTAGTTTAACATTGTTTTATTTATTAAGAACCCAATTCCCATTTATCATTATAAATCGCATAATACATATGTGGAAAATGTTATCGCAATTTGGGATAAAAAAGCTATTGATAAAACCGTAAGCAAATCTATAATCGAGTACTACACTCTTTTTGACTTTACCTAATACATGTGCCAGCATACGTATGATTATAGGAATCCAAACCCCAATAATAAGTACAAGAAGTTACCTAGCACCATGGAAAGATAAAAATGGGAAGTTGCCATAAGCTTAGATGTAATGACCGGTTGACTATTGCCCAAGTGAGTCCATTTGTTAGCCATTGTAGTCACTAAGCCCTCTGATACCTTTTCTTCTGGGCTCTAGCTTTGCACTTTGTCAAATATTTACCTTTCTCCAATCACTAATCTCGTGTAAATTTAATATGCACTTAACAATTCTCTACTTCAGCTTAAAGTTGCACAACTCCAACATGCAAAAATACTTGACCTTTTACCTACTTTCAGCTCACCATTTCTTTCAGTCTCGCCAATTAATTGCTTCTTGGAGATCCAATGCACCAGTCACATGCGAGCCACCAAGACCCTTAATCTTATCCCTAAATGATGACGTCCGGTTGCACCAAAGGTCCAAAACACATATTTAGTTATGAATCTTGGCACATGTGCCATTTGTAGCTCTTAGGGAGTTACGGCCCCATCTTCCTCCATTGCCTTTTATTTTTAAACTAGGCATAACAACAAGTGTAATAAAACAAAATCTACCACTTCAAGTCAAACGACTAGTTGTTTGTTCTCACAGTTGACTACACTAAAAGATCCTCCATCGTAATTAAGATCGATATCCACCACAACAACAGCTGTTTTACTTTTACTACCTTGCATATGGTACGGTTCAGCCTCACATGACTTTATTTCTTGGATTGAGCAAATTACATGCATCAGAGTTCCTTTTGGAACAGCCGCAATCATCGGGTATCTAACAATAGACCATTGTAATAGGTCACTACTTCTGGATTCCATCTATAGTTTAATTGATCTTCCTCAGCAAGCCGTTTGCCGAAACACAGAGTTTGAAGATGATAGAAAGCACGTCGATATCATCACATATTTACCATCATGCTCTCTACCAGTATCTTCATCACGGCATACGTAATCATACTCCGTGAATTCCTACTCGCTGTTATTATAAGTCTAACTATACCAGGGTGACACTAGACGTTAACCTAAATTTATATATTTGTCAAATTCCTCGACGTCGTACTTGCTCTTTAGTACACAAATAAAATTTTTGGAATTCCAATCTCTTGTTGCACGAGCTCTTAGCATGCGCCACCAACTAGGGTCACACTGTGCCACCCCAAGGCTTTGACCAATCTACCATCTTGTCCTTAGCATTGTTTTAGTTATAATACCTCTAATGCATGTTTGTTGAAATGCACTTAGCTTGACACTATGTTGTTAAGGATTCGATCCTATCTATTGTTTTATCTTACATAATATAAGCAATAATTAATAAACGAGTAGGGAAAGGAATTCAACATATGACTTTAATGTGGAAAATCCCAAAATAATTTGTGTGAAAAATCTAGGTAAGACTACAGATGTATGCACTAATTTAATAGTATGGAGACAACGATTCTAAAATACACTAGGATTAACGTACCATAATTTAGTCCGCATGGATTTATGAGCTTTCTCTCTCTTCTACTGTACCAATTATACGTAACACACATATATATATTATATATAATATATATATATATATGATATATATATATATATATAAAGTGCAAGAAGCTCGATTATTTAATTATAAGAAGTTGCTTAGGCAAACGAAGACAAAACAAGAAATTGCTACTAAGTCCGAATACAAACACAACTTGACTATCCACTAAGCTTGTTAAATTAATTTTTAGTGTATCGATTATATAGTCATATATACTTGTCTTGTTACTTGTTATTCTATTTAGTTTGGTTTACGTAGCTGGATTATGAGCCAAGAGGTCACTTGTCTAACCTCAAATATGAATATCAAGAGTAAAAGAAGTTCGAGGTTCAGGTTGGAGTCATGAGGGCATTGGTGGTTGGTTTTCGACAGAGATTTTTGAAGCGACGTTGAGGGAGATCGCCGTGTTGTGTGATATGTAATAAAATGTAAAGTTGTAGGCTCGGTTTGTATGTGAGATGTCAATAAGAAGTGGTACTACGATATTATAAACAAAAGTAGTGGTATATATAAGTTCCATTGGGATACTCTATGGTCATGAAGGAAAACACAAAGCAATATCGATATTTTATTAGAGTTTAGCTAAGTACTCATATACGAGCAAGTCTTATCTTTAACGTGGGGATAACATAAGGAACCATCTCTTGGGCATCAAGGTCTTTGAACAAGTTAAGAAAAGACATCGAGAGGCGGTGCATTATAGCCTAGGTCAAATTTACACCGATATTTAATAATGTTCTTCAGGAATAGTTTCGATTCCAGGATGCTTTTATTGATGTTGATTGTATACGATAGCATTTTAAAAGAGGAAATTAAGAAATATAGATTAATAGAAAAGAAGAGAATCGGTTGGATATATACATGTACAAATGTGATATTGGCACTTGGGAAAGTGATGAGATAGTTTCTATTGAGTGTAAAATATATACATAGATATTCTGAATTCTGATCAAGCATGATAGTTTTTTCAAATTTTAATGATTGTCAAAATGTTGACCGCATTAATGGTAAATGGATTTATTTATATTTAATATTCACAAATTCATGTGTACACATATAAAGTTTTTTCAAATTAGAAATCGTAACTACGATTTATTCTGATGGATTAATCCAACGCTGTCGTATTCGCATTCAGTTTATATGTCCATGGAGTGAGTAATTTATACGTCTAGACACGGACATGGCGGGTGCTGAGCACGGGCATGCTCGGGTATTAGATACGGGCTTTCGTGTCCATGGCCAGCTTCTAAACCGGATTTGTCCCGGAATGATGCTATACAGTTGGTTCTTAAATTGTGCGTGGATTCACGGGTCGAAGGTGGTTCAATCCACCAAAACCTATAGAGTCAATGGATCCATTCGTTTTTTTTTAAAGTAATAATTGAGTTAGATTTTAAAATAATTTTTAAACTTTGGCAAAAGTTCAACTTAACTTTGTAAGCCAAAACCCAAAATATTAAACACATAAAATGCGCGGAATTAGGAAAATCACTAACCTCTTGCCATTGCTTAATTACGGAGAGGATAAAAACGTCAAGCCCCGGAAACTTCAAGATCTTCAGAGCACTCAAAAATCTCACAAGATGGTAATGTGTTTTTAATAGAATTTTTTGTACTCTGGGACCTTGAATCCATTAGCTATTTATAGAGAAACTTTCCATCAAAGTTTCCTAAAAATCATGCTAATGGGTTAGTGGGTAATGCAGTTGATTAGGATTAAGTAGTTAGTGGGAACATGGGAGTTGCAGTTGATGAAGTTGTGGTTTTTTGGTTTCCCTGAAAATAGAACTACCATACTTCCACTATTTCAACATTTTTCCACTTGGTCCGTATATTTTACTTTAATACCACAAATTCCTTAGACTTTAAGAAAACACAATACACGAATCATGGCGATATTTTTCCTTTATTACTCGAGTAGTATTTCCATGTATTACAATGTATCAAGTTTCCAAAACCTCTTTCCCAACAGCTTAATGAATAACCTAACGTTTATTCTAGGTCCAAACTTTATGATATTTCTCCAAATAAACAAATTGTGCACAAAAAATATGAGAAATATCACTCTATAGAGTTTCACAAAACATAATGGAAAACCAAGTCCCATTTTGACAACATGATCCTTAAATCTTTGTGGTGGCATGCCTTTAGTCAAAGGATCGGCTAACATCAGCTTGTGTTAATATACTGAATGACCACTTTGTTATCTTTAACACGTTCCCTTATGGCCAAATACTTTATGTCGATATGTTTGCTTCGACTTCCACTCTTATTATTTTTAGCCATAAAGACTGCAGCTGAATTGTCACAATACATCCTCAGCGGCTTAGATTTTGAATCCACAAGTCTAAGCCCTTCGATGAAACTCTTCAACCATACCCCTTGTGAGGTAGCCTCAAAACCAGAAACGAACTCAGCTTCCACAGTAGAAGTAGCAGTTAAAGTCTGCTTGGCACTTCTCCATGAAATGGCTCCACCGGCTAACATGAAAAATGAAACCTGATGTTGATTTTCGAGAATCAACGCATCCGGCGAAGTCTGAATCAGAGTAGCCAATTACTTCTAAATCATCTGACGTTTGTACATAAGCATGTAATCTTTTGTCCCTTGAAGATATCTCAAGACTTTCTTTGCAACTTTCCAGTGGTAAGTCCCCGGATTTGACTGATATCTTCCTAACATTCCAAAAAGCAAATGCAATGTCAGGTCTGTACAAACCTGAGCATACATTAAGCTTCCAACAGCTGAAGCTAAGGAATGTTCTTCATTTGCTCTCTTTAAAAACTCGTTTTAGGGAAATTGGTCCAAATGGAGCTTATCCCCCTTCACGATAGGAGCAACGCTAGGTGAACAATTTTTCATCCGAAATCTTTTTTTAAATTTTGTTAATATATGTTTCTTGAGATAGACCTAAGATTCCTCTATGTCTATCTCGATGAATCTTAATCCCAATGACATGAGATGCATCACCCATGTCCTTCATATCAAAAATTTTTGAAAGAAATTGTTTCACCCCATGTGACAACCTTATCATTTGATGCAAGTAGGATATCATCCACTATAGGATAAGAAAAAAAATTTCTTACTCCCACTAACCTTTTGGTATATACATTGATCCATGATATTCTCAATGAAACCAAATGAAGAGATAACATCATGAAATTTTAAATACCATTGACGGGAGGCTTGTTTTAATCCATAAATGGATTTCTTTAGCTTGAAAACCAAAGTGATCCCATCACTAGAGGAAAATCCTTCAGGTTGTTTCATAAAAACCTTTCCTCTAGATTACCATTAGGAAAGCTGTTTTCACACCCAAATTTGTTGTAACTCAAGATCAAATTGAGCTACTAATGCTAATATTATGCGTAAGGAGTTCTTTCCTAATTACAGGACTGAAGGTTCTGTGTAATCAATTCCTTCACGCTGAGTGAACCCTTTAGCAACAAGTCTAGCCTTATATCTTTCATGTTGCCCAATGATTTCTCTTTTAGTTTTAAAGACCCATTTTTTACCTATGGCTTTTACACCGTTGGGCAACGGGACAAGATCCCAGACTTCATTACTCTTCATAGAATTCATCTCATCTAACATAGCATTATACCATAAATTTGACTCATAAACAATTCATACTTCCTTGAAAGACTCAGGATCATTTTCAGCTCCAATATTTTTACTCAGATTCTTGTAAATACACAAATAATCACTAGGGATTGCTGATCCCCTTTTCTCTAGTGGATCCCCTTAAAATTGGGACAAATTTTTTTTGTGGATCATGTTGCTCAATCATTTCTTGATTTTGATCTACTATGATTTCTTCAGCAATTTGGTGGATTTTCATTGATTGGTTGTTCAACACCTATTTGAACTCGAGGAGTGTTGTGAACAACAACCAATCTCTACCTGTTGTGGAAGGTAGATCTTGCTCATGAACTATGTCTTGAGATAGATCACTCCCACTTATTGAGTCATTTTCCAAGAAATTTTGCATTTTTGATTCCACAATCCTAGTAGTGTGAATGGACAATAAAATCTGTACCCTTTGGATTTTCGGCATATCCAATGGAAATACCCATTATAGTCCGAGGATCCAGTTTCTTTTCTTGTGGTTGTAAACTCTAACTTCAGACGGGCATCCCCATACACCATATGACGAAAACTCGATTTCCAACCTTTGAACAACTCAAATGGTGTTTAGAAACAGCCTTGGTTGGAACTACTTTTTAAATATATACGCAGACGTCTTTAATGCTTCAATCCATAAGGATTTAGGCAATTTAGAGCTACTAACATTACTTCGCACCATTTCCATTAATGTTCTGTTTCTTCTTTCCGCAACCCATTTGATAAGGTGAACCTGGGCATGGTGTATTGGGCAACTTTTCCGTTACTTGAAGAAACTTAGCAAAAGGACCTGATGCTTGTCCATCTTCAGTGTATTATCTAATACTCACCCCTCTATCGGTTCTCACAATCTTAAATTTTGCTTACCGCATTGTTTCCCTACATTCAGCTTGAAAACCTTAAAGGCTTCCAACGCTTCACTTTTATGATTAAGCATGTAGAGAATCATGTATCCGTGAGTAATCGCTATAAATGTGATAAAGTATTTCTGACCTTGATTATCCATATCTAGACAACAAATATCAAATGGATAATTTCTAATATGGCCGAACTCCTTTTGGACCTTTCTTTGACTTGTTAGTCTGCTTTCCCTTTATGCAGTCTATACAAGTACCAAAATCAGTGAAATCTAAATGACTAAGTATACCATCATTCACCAATCTTTTAACTCTCTCTATAGAGATATGACCTAAAAAGTCTACGGTGCCATAAGGTAAAAGAATCCTCATTCATAAACAATCGTTTAGTACCAGCTTGTACATGCATAACATCATGAGTGGCATTATTATGTAAATTTAATAAATAAAGACCATCCAATGAAGAACCATCACCAAATGATTGGGGTTTATAAAATAAATCAAAAACCATTGTTTGAAAGTTAAAAGTAAATTCCAAAGGTACAAGTTTTGAAATGAATCAAATTCCTAGAAAACTAGGGGAAAATAGAAGGTCTTTTCAAGAATTAAATTAAAGCCACTCTTAAGTACTAATATGCATGTCCCAATAGCTTCCACATGTGATTCTATCTTGTTTCCAGAATAGATAAATCGCTCAGCTCCTATGGTTTCCGCAGGTTTTGTAAACCCTGCATGGAATTGGAAATATGGATTTTAGATCCAGAATTAATCCACCATGTGTTTCAAATTCACATCAACCATGTTAGATCAAAACAAACATATGAGACTAAGTTACCTTTCTTTTCAAGCCAATTTTTATGCTTGACACAGTTTTTCTTTATGTGTCCCTTCTTTTTACAGAAAAAAACACTTGGACTCTTTCTTGATGTCGCATTGGGTTGGATTTACCCTTCCCCTTTTTCCCTTTTACTTTGCCGGTTTTCCTTCCTTGAGTAACCATCATTGCATTTCCCCATCTCCGAGTTAATCGGGCCTCCTCTTCTTCACACATGGTCAATAGATCATCTATTGTCCATTTGTCCTTATGTGTGTTGTAAGAGATCTTAAAAGGCCCATACTGTGATGGAAGGGTCGTCAGAATAAAATGCACTAGGAAAGCATCCGACATCTCAATCTCTAGAGCCTTCAAGCGATTTGCTAAATCACGCATTTTGTTGATGTGTTCTCTAACGCCTTTCACGAAGTCAACTTAGCAGATGTGAACTTCATAATCAGGGTGCTAGCTAGAGACTTCTTAGAAGTCTTAAATTGCCTTTCAAGGGCAATCTAGCAACTCTTTGACATTTTTATATTGATCCACTGAGCCACAGACATCCGCAGTGAGTTTGCTCTTAATGAAAATTGATACTAAGTCGGTTAGGAAACCCTTTCCCCTTTCTCATGAAGATCAAACTCAGCTTGAGTTCTTTCTTCACTCAGAAGTGGCCTCATCCTTTAAAAGTTGGCATAGTCAATGTCCAAACCCATCCCAAATGAAGAAAATACATTATCTCTCCAGGTCTTAAAGTTTTCACTTGTTAAAATAGGGGTTTCTACTTTAGTATCAGTCAAAGGTTGCATAGCTGCAAACACAAACATGCTTAATTCTTATTTGAGACTATAACATAAATCATAATTTACCGATGCAAATTATGCAATAATGAAATCTAGTGACATAAAATTGCCCGTGGGCTAAATTTTTAATTCAATAAGATTCATTCCTTATAATAGACATTATATTTCTTTTACTTCATAATCACTTTATGAGATCCCTTCTTAATAAGGCTGCTGTGGCTATACCTCAATGCTTTATGGATCATCAAACAAATAAATGTAAAGTCTAAACATTTCTGATGTGATACCGTTATAAATAACTTCGTTCAATAGAGGCTGCTTTGGCTAAACCCCAGTTTTAAACAAAATTATCTTTTTCACTTGAGATCAGATAAATTTCCAGGAAAGACGCTGAGGTTTAAACAAAAGGTCCCACTTAAAATCTAGCCTCCTTAGACAGAAATTTGAACGAATTCCCCGGAAAGACTGGAGGGTCACATTTGTCCTACGATAATGTCTCCTTAGACAAAATTAATCTGACTCAATTTAAACTTTTAACTTATTTTTATGAAGTATTTTAAAGTTATAATACTAAATGTGATTTCTAATAAATAATCCAATCTAAATTTAAGGCTGCTGTGGCTACGCCAAATTTATTAGAATTATTTAATCACAAGCAACAATAATTGCTATTGCTAAACATCAGCAATAACTCTAAATGTACTTAAACATGAACAATATATTGCATGCATAATAAATTCAAAACATAATACCCAAACACATACCAATTTAAGCCCTTGAACAATACTAAAATTGCAAAATCCCAATGCAATTTCATTAACGATATTTTAAATAATCAACAAGCTAGTGTATATAAACCATAAATTTATTATATACACAAAAATTTTTTAAAATAAATACGGAATTTAAAATAAAAATTTCCACAAAAGTTTTTCACAAAACTGTAAGTTGAAAATGTTAATAAAAATTGACATGTTAAATTTCAAAAAAATTATTTAAGGAAAATAATAATTAATTTACTCTATTTCAATTTACATGTCATAAAATCCCAAAATTATTAAATCAATTATTATACTTGAAAATTGAGTAAAATTTAAATACAAAATTAATAAAAATTAATTTGCACCATAAAACTCTAAATAAAAAATTAATTTTCTCTAGAAATTTTCTTACCGGTTGGAACTTGACCGTTGTACTTAGACAAGAGTCATTTCACGGTCAGGACACACGGTGTGTTTTGGGGCCCTGTATGCTTCTGTGGAAATCCTGATGGAATACACAGTTACGACAACGGCGTGTATAGGGACCGTGCATGCTTCTGTGGAACCGCCCGCGGGTACACCCGGGCGTCTCCCGGCCGTGTGAGGAAGCCGTGTATTCGTCTGTGAACTCTGATTGAGTACACGGTTTCGACACACGGCGTTATTCAGGCCATGTCCCTATTTCCATCATTATCAACCCTTTTGGGGGAAAACTAATTTTTTTGAACTCGCAAGGCAAAGGTTTATTATGGCTCTGTACCAAATGTAAGCCATAACCAAATATAAACACATAAAATGCAGCGGGAATTAGGAAAAACACTAACTCTTTGCCATTGCTTAATACGGAGAGGAACAAAACGTCAAGCCTCAGAAACTTCAAGATCTTAAAAGCACTCAAAAATCTCACAAGATGGTAATGTGTTTTTAATAGATTTTTGTACTTTGGGACCTTGAATCATTGCTATTTTTAGAGAAACTTTCCATCAAAGTTTCTTAAATCAGCTAATGGGTTAGTGGGTAATGTGGTTGATTAGGATTAAGTTAGTTAGTGGAACAATGGGAGTTGCAGTTGATGAAGTTGTGGTTTGTTTGGGTTTCCCAAATAGGACCACCATACTTCCACTATTCCAACAAAATTAAGTTTGATAAATTGTTCTAGTAATTGTGTTCGAGCATTTAAAAACTTGACTTATCTCATTCGCAGTCCTATTTAAAATCAATATAGAAGAGATGGCATAATCCCACCTAATGGACAAAATAACAAAAAAAAAATGATAATAAACATATAAAATAAAACTTTTTATTATAAAAATTACTTACAAACTAAAATCCAATTTTCTATGATCTCTTCGGATTATTTGTAGAAGTAAACTTATGATTGTGGACATGTAAGCATTAGTAATGGTGAAAAATAGTAGATATAAGAATTTTTATTTAACAAAAAAGTGAACTCTATGAATATTGAAATCAATAGTGGTATCTGTAGCCGTTGGGTGGTGAAGGAAGTAAAAAAGATTTCGAAAGCGGCCCTCCCAAGTCCCAACAGCTAATGCTTATTAAAGGGTTTTTTTTTTGTTGTGTGTGTTTTGGGGATCTTGTGATATTTTATTTTGTAAGCAGTGAAAATGATTTCATAAGGGTGGGTCCGAATATGTATCGGAAAAAGAGTGTCAGGCCCCAGATTGAGGAATCACACAATAATAAGCAGCTACTTAAGTCTTATGTAGGGGAAAGATCCGGGGGGATTGGTCTTTGGTCCCCAAAATCAAATTA
>JBBMOL010004142.1:0-11900 GCA_037954665.1 Laguncularia racemosa | reverse complement strand
TAAAGGGTTATACTAATTAGTAAAACCCTTTCTTGCTTGGCTCTGAGGTTATATTGCCAAGGTCTTCTAAGGATCAAATGTGTAGCTTCCATGGGAGCTACATCACAAACAATTTCGTCAGTATAATCACCAATAAGAAATGGAACACGAACCTGTTTGTATACATGAACAGCTCCCTATAAACTCAACCAATGAAGTGCATAAGGTCTTGGATGCTGCTCCACCTGCAAACCCAATTTAGTAACCCAGTTTGCTCAAGCAACATTAGTGTAACTGCCTGTATCAACTACAATCAAACAAGTCTTTCCCTGCACCATGCCCTGGATATGAAATAAATTGGCCCTCTGATTAGGAACAGTTTCATCCTACTGAACCATTAGCATATTTCCCTGTATTGGACTCGCTATAATGTCTTCATCTTCCTCTTCTGCCTCAGTACTCTTCTGTTCTTCTTCCTCACTCTCAACTTTGTCCCCCTTGATGACCATAACCCTTTTATTAGGACTTTGAGAAGTAATATGGCCAAGTCCTAAACACTTGAAACATTTGATATCTCTACTCCTCTTTTGTTGTGTTTGGTCAACAACCTCACTACACAACTGCTTTTCCCTTTTCCTTCCTTTCCTTCTCCCTCTCACCATCATCTGATTTATGGTGTTGATATAATTTTTGATCCCGCCATCTCTGATCTCGCCTGTACTGATGTCGCTCTACCCGACTGGCTAATTTAATCACATCCTCAAGAGTCTGGTAATGCTGGAGTTCCACTACACTGGCAATATCCATCTTTAACCCATTGATGAAACGAGCTATGGATTCATCTGATGTTTCCCTGATATCACATCTTGCCACTAATGTCTCAAACTCCTTTACATACTCTTTTATGCTCTCTGTACCCTGCCTCAAGGATTGTAACTCCATTAGCATCTCCTGTTTATAATAGTCTGGCACAAATCTGTGTCTCATCAACCTTTTCATCAAGGCCCATGAACGCACTTTCTCCTCATCAGCCTTACGTCTCTTAGCTTGTAATTTGTCCCACCGCAAACTAGCATATTAAGAGAATGCTAAAGACGCAATCTTCACCTTCATGCGCTCATCCCACTCATAACAGTCAAACACCTTCTCAACCCGTGGCACCCAGTCTGGGAATTCCTCTAGTTTACTACTACCAGTGAAAGGTGGAATTTTTAACTTGATGTTTTCAATCCCCTTACGCTTGTCAACATTGTTTCCTCTCCTATTCCTTCCACTACTAGCATCAGACTCACTACTAGAGTGTCTCCTCCTATTTCCTGCACCACTATGGCTTCTTCTATCCCTAACCTCCAATCTCTCCATAATCAATCTAAGATTTTCTTGGATTTGATTGAACTCAACCCTAGTCACAACCTCACCCCCATTATCATCATCATTCTTATTGTTGTTGTTTTGAACACTTCCTTGCGACGACATCTCTACCCTTCAATAATCAGCAATAGAAATTCACCAAAATCCAAATTCTCAACAACAGCCCTAAATACCAATTTCACAGCAATTTAACACTCAACAACTGAATTCAGCAAAAATATTCACAAAACCCCCAATTCTCAACAACAGACCAATCACCAATTCTCAACAATACAATTCACAAAATAAATTTCCAGATTTCCCAACCAACAGTAGCATTGAATTAAAACTACAATTGAATTGTGAATCAACAACCTTACCAATTTAACCCACGATCTAATCGAATCCTTCACTCTAAACCCTTATGAATCCAACATTCGCTCTAATACCAAATAACATGGAATCGGATTGCTCTGATACCAAATGATGTGGATTCGGATTCAAATTCCTTCACACACAACCAAATCGTCAACAACAATAAAAAAACACAAATTTTTAGGGTTTTATGGATTTTAGTACTAACGCATAAAATCAAATATATAGATAAAATTATCAATCTATAGATGCCAAGATTGATAAATTTAAACTGTTTCGCAGTCAAAATATAGAACGATAGAGCCCACATTCTATAAATCAATCACTACGGTTAAAGAATTCCAAGAATTTAATAATGATGCTCGCCACAAATTCTATATGAACCAAGAATTTGATAAGAACAATACGAATATATTGAAATTCGATTTGCAATATTCTCAAATCTCTAAAAGAAGACTCACACACTCAAGTGTCTCTGTGTTTACAAAACCAAAATGATATCTTCCCACGAAAAACCCTAAGGTCACTATTTATAACATCCTAAAAATTGGTGCAAAGACATTCAAGGCCGGCGGCCTTCACTTAGGCCGGTAACAAAAGCCAGCGACCTTCTCTTAGGCCGACAATAAAAGCCGGCGACCTACATTTTAGGCCGGCTCCAAGGCCGGCGGCCTTGAGGTGAACTCGACCGGCCTTTATTCAAGGCCAGCTTTAGGCTAGCCGGACTTCACCTTGGGTCCTCCCAACGCCTATGTCCTCCTTGTTTTGGTGCTCATATTTTCGCTCTTGGAATCGTATCAGACATAATAGCCCAATATGGAGTTCCTGAGTCAATTATCATCGACAACGGTACCAATCTCAACAACAAGTCAATAACAAATTTATGTCAATAATTCCATATAAACCATAAAAATCCAACTCCCTACCGACCTTAGATGAATGGGGTAGTGGAAGCATCCAACAAGAATATCAAAAGAATCATCGAAAAGATGACAATCACTTATAAAGATTGGCATGAGATGCTGCCATTCCCCCTCATGGCTTACAGAACCTCAACTCGAACATCTATTAGAGTTACCCCATATTCACAAGTATATGGGACTGAGGTAGTCTTAGCAATCAAGGTCGAAATACCATCCTTCAGAATTCTGTTAGAAGCGCAGTTAGATGAATCAGAATGGGTAAAGAAGAGGCTTGATCAGTTGAATTTGATCGACGAAAAAAGACTCACTGCATTATGTCACGACCAGTGTTACTAACAAAGAATGGTGATGGGGATCAGCTAGCATCAAGAGTTCAAGAGTCAAAGTCCAATGACCCATTACATGGTATTGGAGGTCCAATGACAAGAGCTAGAGCTAAGCAGATGAGAGAAGCTTTGCAAGGATTAGTGATAGAGCTGCAAGAGAAGGAACCGAGCTTTACCAAGGGAGAATCGACATTTATTCACATAATCCAAGCTTCCAAAGAGGATCCCGAGAGAATCGGCCTTGAAGGATGATTTCATTTAATGTCTTCATCCGAATTTGCTAATTTAATTTCCTTCGTTTATTAAGTAATTTTTCCATGTATTTATATTATTTTTAAGGAGATTTAGAATGGATTTTAATTCCTAATTTATTAGGATAGTTTTGTCAAAGGTTTTTTTTTTAGTTCTGTTGTGGTAGGTGAGCGGGGAGGCTATAAATAGAGGCCTTCACTTTATGTAATGAAGAGATTTTTTTTTAATACACATTTTGAGAGCTCTCTCTCTTTTGTTCTTTGCGAAAGAACTCCTTCGATTTCTTCGATCTAAAAGCTTGGGGAAGTCATCTTGATAACTTAGGTTTCAATCAATAGGTGTGGTTGGGGTCTAGTTCCGTTCAACGCTTGCTCAAGACGATACTTGGGGATCCAATTTCAAATCACGATCGTCGGGTTCTAGGTTTAATATACCTAGGGTTCACATCATTTGGTATCAGAGCTTCGGCTTCTTGATTCAAGTAATTCTATCCTTTTCTATTAATTATCGTTGTCTTCTTTAAAAAAAAAAAATTGTTTTATTTGTCGTAGGAATTCAAGTCGTTCGAATTGTTACCTGTTCGTTGTTCATCTAGAAATTCTTATAATTGGGTTGAACTTTACGTTTCATATATATATATATATATATCTTCAATTGTCTCAAGATTCTATTTTCTCCGCAAACAGTTTTTCATTGGTCAGTGCTTCGTCCCAAAATTCATTGAGGAATTACAATTGAATTCCATCTAATCACATACATTGGAATTCGATTATTGTTATTTTGTTCGTATCTGTCTAGAAATTCGTCAATTGGATTTCTCCGCAAGAATTTCCATTGGTCGACGCAAAGAATCTAAATTCTCTTGTCTTACAAATTCATTAAGGAATTGTTATTGTTCTGTTGTTGTTTCTCGTCCGTCATCGGAGGGAATTCTACGGCCATTAAAGTCGTCGATTCCCTGAGCAAGGCAAATTCGTTGCCTTTTCCACTGCGGCCACCGCAAGTCGTAGACAAATTAGATTAGGTTTTAAAAAAAAAAAAAAAAAAGAAGAAGAAGAAGAACATTTCAGTAATTCAGTATCTATATTTCTCTTTCATTCGATTGTATTCATTGTGTCCCTATTGGAGTCCTTGTCCGTGTTTCTCTTAATTGGCTGTTGAATTGGAACCGTTTGTTTAAAAAGTTGAGTTGCCTTAGTGGTTTATGTTAAAGAAATTTTGATTGAGTTCTGATCAAAGAGCCTATAAGAGCGAGTTGTGAGGATCATCTATTTATTGAACGAAACACGAGTGAATCCACATCTGTGAGTGTAAACAGGTGAAGGAGTGAATTGTGAGGTTTATATTTTTTTGTGTGTTATTTCTAACCCTTTTGTTGCAGCAATATGTCTGATCAAAGTCCTACTAGTGGAGAGAAGGGAGGCGTAGATAATAAATTGATGTTTGAGGCATTATTCGGTGAGATGAGAAAAATGCTGAGTGCTGAAATGGAGCAAGTCCATGAGAGGATGGATAAGATGGAGCAGAGTAGGGAACCGTCAGGTAGTAATGTTGTGGAGAGAAGAACCAATAGGCATTCAAGAGGGGGAGTGAGTATAGAAGAGAAGGAGGATACTGATTCAGGGGAATATGGTTTCATGAGGGAGAGAAGAGATACCCAACGGCGAGATGGTAATTTGGCTAGTATTAAGATGAAGATACCTTCCTTTCAAGGGAAGAATGATCCAGAGCTGTATTTGGAGTGGAAGAGAAAAGTGGACCATGTATTTGATTTCCATAATTACAGTGAGGAGAAGAAGATAAAGTTAGCTGCAATTGAATTTTTTGATTATGCCAGTGTATGGTGGGATCAGCTGGTGCGTAATAGGAGAAGGTATGGTGAGAGGCCTGTTAGCATTTGGAATGAGATGAAAACAATTATGCAGAAGAGATTTATCCCTAGTCACTATTATAGGGATTTGCATAGGAAATTACAGCGGTTGACACAAGGGTCCAAGAGTGTAGAGGATTATTATAAGGAGATGGAGATAGCTATGATTAGAGCTAAAGTGGATGAGGAAGATGAGGCTACAATGGCTAGATTCATCAATGGGTTGAATCGGGAGATCGCTGATGTAGTAGACTTACAACATTATGTGGATATTGAGGAATTGTTGCATAAGGCGATCAAGGTAGAGAAGCAGTTGAAGTATAAAGGGAATTCTAAATCTTGGGCGACTTCTAACTCTTCATGGAAGTCAAATTGGAAGAAGAACACTGCAGACTCAAAACCAAAAGAGGATGTGAAGGCCAAGAGTGCAGTTACTTCCTCTAAAGGTAAATCTGACACTAAACCATTCACTAGAACTCGTGATGTCAAATGTTTCAGGTGTCAGGGGTTTAGACATATTGCATCTCAATGTCTAAATCAAAGGGCCATGATCATTCGGGGTAATGGAGATGTGGAGAGTATTAGTTCCAGTGATGATGACATGCCACCATTGGAGGATTGTAGTGATGTGGACGTTGAGGGACCCGTAAGTGGGGAATTGCTAGTTACTAGGCGAGTCCTTAGTACTCAGCCTAAGGATGATGGTGAAGGGGTTCAGCGTGAGCATATTTTTCACACCCGGTGTCATGTGCAGAAGAAGGTATGCAGCTTGATCATTGATAGTGGTAGCTATACTAATGTTGCTAGTACCTTATTGGTTGATAAGTTGAGGTTGAAGACTTCGAAGCATCAGAAACCATACCGGTTACAGTGGTTGAATGAGTGTGGGGAAGTGAAGGTGACCAGGCAGGTTCTTATTTCATTTTCTATTGGGAGTTATCATGATGAGGTGATGTGTGATGTAGTTCCCATGTAGGCTAGTCACATATTGTTGGGGCGACCATGGCAGTTCGATAGGAGGGTAATGTATGATGGGTACAAGAACCATTACTCTTTTGTTTTAAACAAGAGAAATGTGGTTCTAACTCCCCAGAAACCATGGGAGGCTTGTGAGGATCAAGTGAGGCTAGCAAAAGAGTTTAGAGAGAAACACTTGAGTGGACAAGAAAAGAGTGAAAAAGAAAGAAAGAGTGAAAGGCAAACACTTGTGAGCCAAGAGAGTGAAGAGCTTAACACACTGAGTGGAGAGAAAATTGCAGGAGAGAGTGGAGTTGCAAGAAAAAGTGAGGTTAAGAGTGCAATAGTGGCCAGGAAACAACTACTTGTACTCATGTACAAGGATTTGTATTTTACTACTACTAACCTTAACTCTTCTTTGCCAAGTGTGGTTGTGTCTCTTTTGCAGGAATATGAGGACTTGTTTCCTGAGGAAGTCCCAAGGGGATTGCCTCCACTAAGAGGCATTAAGCACCAGATTGACTTTATCCCAGGTGCTTCCATTCCTAATCGGCCAGCTTATCGGGCCAATCCAGAGGAAACTAAGGAGATCCAAAGGCAGGTTGATGATCTAGTAGAGAAGGGGTTTGTGAGAGAAAGCCTCAGTCCATGCTCAGTTCCTGTCATCCTGGTTCCCAAGAAGGATGGAACATGGCGGATGTGTGTTGACTGTCGAGCAATCAACAAGATCACAGTTAAGTATAGACATCCTATCCCTAAACTTGATGATATGCTTGATGAGTTGCATGGTGCCTGTTTGTTTTCCAAAATTGATTTAAAGAATGGCAATTACCAAATTCGCATGAAAGAGGGAGATGAGTGGAAAACGGCTTTTAAAACTAAACATGGTTTATATGAGTGGATGGTAATGCCTTTTGGATTAACAAATGCGCCTAGCACATTTATGAGGTTGATGAATCATGTTCTTCGCGTTTTCATTGGAAAGTTTGTTGTTGTCTACTTTGATGATATCTTAGTTTACAACACGACTTTAAATGAACATGTTCAGCATTTACAAAGTGTGTTTACTGTTTTGCGAGAAAACAAGTTGTATGCAAACTTGAAGAAGTGCACCTTTTGTATGGAATCTGTGGTTTTTCTTGGATTTGTTGTAGGTGCAGATGGGATTGCTATGGATGAAGAAAAGGTGAAGGCAATCAGGGAGTGGCCAACACCTAGGAACGTAAGTGAGGTTAGAAGCTTTCATGGATTAGCAAGTTTTTATAGGAGGTTTGTTAGGGACTTTAGTTCTATAGCTGCTCCTTTAAATGATCTTGTTAAGAAGAATGCTCAATTTAGGTGGACTAAAGTGCATGAGGAGGCTTTTAATGCTTTGAAAGGTAAGTTGACTAATGCACCATTACTTATTCTACCTAATTTTGAGAAGGTTTTTGAGATTGAATGCGATGCTTCTAGGAAAGGTATTAATGGTGTTTTGATGCAGGAATCCAAACCGATCGCTTATTTTAGCGAAAAACTCAATGGCGTTGCATTAAATTACCCAGTCTATGACAAGTAGTTATATGCTTTGGTGAGGACCTTGCAAACTTGGCAACATTACCTATGGCCTAAGGAGTTCATCATTCATTCCGATCATGAGAGTTTGAAGTTTCTGAAAACTCAAGGTAAGTTGAACAAGAGGCATGCAAAGTGGCTGGAGTTCATTGAGACATTCCTGTATGTGATTAAATACAAGCAAGGAAAAGAGAATGTGGTGGCTGATGCACTTTCTCGAAGGTATTCACTTTTGACTTCTTTGCATACTAGATTGCTTGGATTTGAACTCATTAAGGAATTGTATGGGACTGATGCTGATTTTGGTCAAATTTGGGCTGCTTGTGCTGAGTCTGGATATGCTGAATTTTATAGGCATGATGGGTACTTGTTTAAGAAAGATAGGTTGTGTGTGCCTAAAAGTTCTGTGCGTGAATTGCTTGTGAGGGAAACACATGGGGGTGGTTTAATGGGACACTTTGGTGTTAAAAAGACTTTGGATATTTTGCATGAACACTTTTATTGGCCAAAAATGAAGCATGATGTGCAAACTATGTGTGACAAGTGCATTACATGTAGACAGGCTAAATCCAAAGTAATGCCCCATGGAGAATACATTCCATTACCCATGCCTAATCAACCCTGGACTGACATTTCTATGGATTTTGTGTTAGGGTTACCACGGTCTCAAAGTGGAAAAGATAGCATATTTGTTGTTGTTGATAGGTTTAGTAAGATGGCTCACTTCATTGCCTGTTCTAAAACTAATGATGCACAACATATTGCTGATTTGTTCTTTCGAGAGATTGTGCGATTGCATGGCTTGCCCAATTCTATTGTGAGTGATAGGGATGTGAAATTCTTGAGTCATTTTTAGCGTACTTTGTGGAATAGGCTAGGCACTAAGTTGTTGTTCTCTACTGTTGCATACCCTCAAACTGATGGTCAGACCGAAGTAGTCAGTAGGACTCTTTCAACCCTATTGCTTGCTGTGATTCATAAAAATTTGAAACAATGGGAGAAATGTCTACCACATGTAGAATTTGCATATAATAGGACTGTGCATTCCACTACATCTTACTCTCCATTTGAGATTGTGTATGGTTTTAATCCTTTGACTCCACTGGATATTTTGCCTTTGCCTGTTAATGAATTTGTTGATCTTGATGGAAAGAAAAAGGCAGAATTTGTGCGGGAATTGCATGCTCAGGTTTGGGCTAACATTGAGAAGAAAAATGAGCATTATGCTCGCCAGGCCAATAAGGGTCGTGTGAAGGTTGTTTGTCATCTAGGAGATTGGGTGTGGGTGCATCTGCGAAAGGAGCGATTTGTCGAACAGCGAAAATCTAAGTTGCACCCTAGGGGAGATGGGCCATTCCAAGTGTTGGAGCGCATCAATGATAACGCTTACAAGATTGACTTACCAAGTCACTATGGTAATGTAAGCGCAACTTTTAATGTTTCTGACCTTACTCTATATGATGCAGGTGATTCGAGGATGAATCTTTTCGAGGAAGGAGGGAATGATGGGGATCAGCTAGCATCAAGAGTTCAAGAGTCAAAGTCCAATGACCCGTTACATGGTATTGGAGGTCCAATGACAAGAGCTAGAGCTAAGCGGATGAGAGAAGCTTTGCAAGGATTAGTGATGCAGCTGCAAGAGAAGGAACCGAGCTTTACCAAGGGAGAATCGACATTTATTCACATAATCCAAGCTTCCAAAGAGGATCCCGAGAGAACCGGCCTTAAAGGATGATTTCATTTAATGTCTTCGTCCGAATTTGCTAATTTAATTTCCTTCGTTTATTAAGTTATTTTTCCATGTATTTATATTATTTTTAAGGAGATTTAGAATGGATTTTAATTCCTAATTTATTAGGATAGTTTTGTCAAAGGTTTTTTTTTTAGTTCCGTTGTGGTAGGTGAGCGGGGAGGCTATAAATAGAGGCCTTCACTTTATGTAATGAAGAGATTTTTTTTTAATACACATTTTGAGAGCTCTCTCTCTTTTGTTCTTTGCGAAGGAACTCCTTCGATTTCTTCGATCTAAACGCTTGGGGAAGTCATCTTGATAACTTAGGTTTCAATCAACAGGTGTGGTTGGGGTCTAGTTCCGTTCAATGCTTGTTCTAGACGATACTTGGGGATCCGATTTCAAATCACGATCGTCGGGTTCTAGGTTTAATATACCTAGGGTTCGCATCAAATGGCTTAAGCTTTTAACAAGAAAATGAGGCCTTGATGTTTTAAAGAAGGAGATCTAGTGCTAAAAAAAGTTCTCCCGAATGCTCAAGATTCTAGAGGGAAATTTACCCCAAACTACAAGGGCCCATACGTTGTAAAGAAGGTATTGTCAAGAGGTGCTCTGATATTAACTTGAATGGATGGTCCAGAATGGAGAGACCCCATTAATATAAATGTTGTTAAGATATACTATCCTTAGGCAAGAAAATTGAATTTTTACCAATGTTTATGAATGCTAATATTAAATACAAATTTCATTGAGTCTAGTTTTCATTTCTCTTACAAGCAAAGTTAATGTCTGTGAATGGTTGATAACTCCAACCAATTCTCATCAAAACAAACATTCATAAACACATTACCCATCACTTCACCATCGAATGATAATGAATCTCAATAAATTTTGTGATATAATTCTACCTACTTTTGAGCATTAAACCTGGTATATTAGTAGGATAATACTACAACCATAAGAGTCATGTGCATAAGAAAGGAGGCACATCAAGACCCATAGCCCTATTTTGAAGTAAGAGTAAGCAAAGGAGAAGCAAACCAACATGAAGGTTTGGTTGTTTGGTTGCTATCCACGATAAAGCGGTAAGCATCTTATAATAAGTAACCATCATTCACATATTATAAGACATCTTTTATCAAATCATTTGACTCGTTCGTTAGAAGCATTTTCAAAAGCATAGGTTAGTCAGCCCACAATAGGGCACTTTCCTAAACATCCCTTCTCAAGGTCGGCCTATAAGGGCACCTTTCGAGTCATTCATGTTCAAAAGCATAGGTTAGTCAGCCTACAATAGGGGCACTTTTCTAAACATCTCTTAGGGTCAGCCTGTAGGGGTACCTTTCAAGACGTGTCTTCCCACTATAGGTTAATTAACCCACAATGGGGCACTTTCCTAAACATCCCTTCTCAAGGTCAGCCCATAGGGACACCTTTCGAGACATTCCTTTTCGCTGTAGGTTAATCAGCCCACGGAGGGATACTTTCTTAAACACCCTTTCTCAAGGTTAGCTCATAGGAGCACCTTTCGAGATACCTATGTTTCGGGGGTGCAAGTCTAAAAAGACGCTTCCCGCTATCGATTAGTTAGCTCAGATGAACACTTTTTGAATCTATCGACTAGTTAGCTCATAGGAGCACTTTTTGAATATATTAATTAGTCAACTTAGAGGAGCACTTGTCGAATCTACTAATTAGTTAGCTTAGAGGAGCACTTTTCGAACTCATCGATTAGTCAGCTCATAGGAGTACCTTGCAAATATGTTGATTAGTCTGCTCATAAGAGCACTTTTCAAATTTGTCAATAACCGATTAGTCAGCTCATAAGAGCACTCTTCGAAGGCATTTCTCCCTAAACAGTCACTAGTCTAACTAGACGCTTCTGTTGACAAGTTGCCAACTCATAAGAGCGCTTCCTGAGACAATCTTCTCTTTAAGGTTGCTAGTTCGATAAGACGCTTCCTATCATCAATTATTTCACAATAACACATTCCTAAACAATCCTTGAGATGTTTTCTATTGTCGATTAGTCAGCCCATAGAGCACTTTTCGGGAGGATATATTAATTCATATTGTTAGGTTATTTAAGACCATTTCCTAAGCAATACCAATCTTCACAAAATACTCGTGGGATTATCAGCTTATAGAGCATTTTCCTACTAAAAACCAAATTCCAGATAACCAGCCAAACCAAGGTGTCATCCATTTAGTCAAGAGGTCAAAAATGGCGTCTTTCTTGTCTTTATAGTTAAGTTTTCCAAACTTTACTACAAAGAGGGGCAGCTGTAAACACTCCATTTTTGCCCCTAATGATCAATAATAATTAATTTTTTATTTTTGCATTTTTTTTTACAATTTTTCTTCTAATTTAGCAAAAATAGGGAAAATATTCAAAAAAATAAAATAAATAGGAAAAATCATCAATTTTGGAAGATAATTGTAGAAATAATAATAAAAGGGGTTAAATATTTTTCACAAATTTTTTAAATTTCAAATTAATAAAAATTGCATTGCATATATACAAATTGAGTAAATAAATAAAAAAAAAAAAAGAGTAAGTGGGCTAGCCCAGCTGGTCCTAG
>JBBMOL010004141.1:0-11908 GCA_037954665.1 Laguncularia racemosa | reverse complement strand
TCCCAAAAAAAAATTGTTCATCACCCCCCGTGCTACAAACAACTAAGCCCTAAATCAATTAACCCAAAACCCCTTAGTGAAAATTAAACAAGAACATTGCATGCGGCCCTCCATAAACTCTAATTAAACCAATTATCGCAACTCCCGTATTGATAACCCAATCTAATTAAGAATTCCTAACAAATCCTAATCAATTCCCGTATCAAAAGGATTTCTAACAATTATAATCAAAGACTGATTATAATTGAAATCAAAGGAATTGCAATCATGAATAATCCTAATAATTCCTAATTACATAACATGGTTTAAAATTTTAATCCTTTTAACATTCTAGAGTTTCATCCAATTCCCACAAGGATGATTTAGAACATTATAGTATGAGTTTGCATAAAAACAATTGAAATAAAGAGGTGCAATGGAATTCATTTAAAAAACTAATAAATGCATAAAAGAAAATAAAGTAAATGAAACAATGGTTATAATCTTCAAGAGCTTCAAATCTTCAAAAATGACTCCTTGAATTCTTCAATTGAAAGCAAACTTCAAAAAAATGACATTCTTCCTTCAAACTAAATTTTGGGAAAAATCTAAAGTACCAAAGGGAAATTCTAATGATTCAAAAGAAAGACAAATGATGCTAAAACAAAGAAGAAGAAAAAAAAGGATTCTAAACAAAAGAAAGGATGCTTAACCAAAAGAAAGGAGGATTCCCCAAAAAAAAGGGGATCCTCTCAAGGTTCACACAAGGGGCCTATTTATAGACCCAAAAGAGGGGGGGGATAAGGTTGATCTGATGAGGATTTGAGTCAGCAAATTAAATAAGATACGATTTTGGAGAGATTTTCGCAATGGATATCCGGAGTAATAAAGGGCCCGGTTCAAGGCCGGCGGCCTTGAATGTAGGCCGGCTTTAAGGCCGGCGGCTTTAATGCTTTTTAAGGCCGGTTTAACTTTAGGCGGCTCAAGGGCCCGGCTAAAAACCGGCGGCCTTAAATGTAGGCCGGCCCAAGGCCGGCGGCCTTTATTGCAATCCTCCGCTCGCTTCTTCAATTTTGTGAAAAACTCCTCCAATTAAATTGTTAATTTACTTTTGGGTCCTCAAAACCTGTATTTTCACAATAAACACCATTAAGTATCTTTTCTTTATATTTTCTTATATTATTGAAATAAATTTAATATAGTCCAAAAGAAATATAAGTATAATGTGATCTTATCAACATCCCCACACTTGAAACTTTTGCTTGTCCTCAAGCAAATAATTGATTTAAACAAGAGAAATCCTCATTGAACTTATGGTGACCATTGTTCTGACATACTGAAGTTTGTAATAGTTATATCTAGTTGGAAATTTAGTAGTTAATCTAAATAAAACAGATTTTTAATCCCGTGTTTAACATTGAAAACAATTTACTTAGTCCATAAGGGAAAAACATTCATTTAAACTTCTTTGGTTATTAGCAAGTAATCGTTCCCTCAATTTTACTTCTCTAAACAAGTAACAAGGAGTGAAAGCATATGGTATCCATATTTTTTCCTAGAATTTCTCCCTTTTTTTTTGTTTTTGCCTTAATTTGACAGCGGGAGTAGTGAGAACTTCACTTCTTTCTGAGGGACCAAAGTCGCCCATGACAACCTGGTTTGCATTACGGTACTTAATTTTTGCTTTCGCCCTTCTCGTTATTGTGGTTCATTGAGTCGGCACATCCTAGGTATCGCCTAAGTGACGGTTTTAAGGGACCTCGACTCTTCTCACACTAAATTTAAGATTGGATACTCTTAACTCACTTTCTTGAGTTAATGGAGTAAAGGCTCTTTTTTTCTTTTTTTCTTTTTTTTTAAGGGATCACTAGTTAAATATTTCATTTACCTCTTTCACTAGGTGTTAAGGTATTCTCAAAGAAAGATTTCAAGAGAGATTTATCCTAACCAATTTTTCCTTGAAGTAAAATTGCTTGTTTTTTTTTCAACTTAGGACTCAAGACGAATTCAGTTCAAAGGCTAACATGGGTAAACCCTGTTCTCTAGAGATTTTACTATTAAATTTAAAATATGTAAACTAGTCAAAATAGTTGGCGAGTAGGGCACCAATTCTAAGTCAATTTCAGGATTTCAATTTTTTAAGGACATACAATAAAGTATGGGATTTGTACGCTATGAGTGTGCAATCATTATACTTCTTCATTTATAATCCTTCCCCATCTTAAATTGGCAATGTCCTTCATTGTTCCAATATGTCACCAAAAATTAAGGAAAAGAATGTCAATGCAGAATTGAATACGGTACTTCCATGGTGTAAAATTGTTCTTCAGGAAGAAATTCCTCCAAAATGTCTGTCATCCTTGGAGTGTCTTGAATGCATCGGCGGCTCTTATCCAGCTTGAATTAGTTTTTTTTTTTTTTTTTTTTTTTTGTAACGAAATTTAAAAACACTAGTGTTATATACTGATTGAGCATGGGCTGCATTCCATGAAGAGCTTAGTTTATAGTGCTAAGCCGCTTTTCCAGTAGCTTCAGTTTCTTGAATCTCCTAATCCAAGTTGTGGCGTTTCTATAACCATGTTCCCCTTCATAGTAATGTTTGAGAAGATAACCGTTTACTTTGAAAGTACGGTTGTCTTCTGCCTTCAACTCAACTGCACCATAAGGAAAACACATTAACATTTCAAATGGTCCAGACCATCGTGATTTCAACTTACTGGGAATTGCTACAAAAAAAAAAAATTCGAGAGTTGTTACAATAAAATCTTTGACCAGGCAAGAACTCCCGCTTGTAAGATGTTCTTATATGCCATCGCTGTGCTCTCTCTTGTAATTCTCGCATTTATTTTCATATGCTCCTCTCTTTCTCAGCATTTGATTCAATTGGAGCAACCTCTTTTCACTGGCAGCTTGCAACCTCAAAGTTAAGATTTTTTATGGCCAGTTATGCCTTTGTGCTCAAGGCTCCCACGGGTAGGTGACATGATTTACCATAAACAATCTTGTAGGGGGACATTCCAATAGGTGTTTTAAAGCTGTTGCCTATAAGCCCACAATGCATCATCAAGTTTTTAAAGGACCAATCCTTTCGTGGCTGCAGACAGTTTTCCTAGATTCCGCTTAATTTCCTATTGGATTACCTCAACCTGTCCACATGTTTGTGGATGGTTGGCGAGTGGCAATTTTTGTGAGTAACTCCATATTTTAATAATTTAATTTTCAAATTGCCTGTTACAAAAATGTGTTCCCCATCACTTATTATATGCTCTAGGTACCCCATATTCTTGAAAATATATTCTTTTTCAGAAATTTAATGACAACCCTACTGTCATTAGTTTGTTTAGAGCAATTGCCTCTACCATTTGAAACATACATCAACAGACTAAAAGAATATATTTGTTTGAAAAAAGATGAGGAAAGGGACCATAAAGTCGATTCCCCCCAAACGTCAAAAAGTTCAATTACATGTTTATTATTTTGTGAGGTAATTCATGTCTTCTTGAAATATTGCCAGTCCTTTGGCATTGAGCACAATTCATAATGAAGTTCCTGCAATCATGAAAACAAAACTGGGACAATAAAAATCGCAAGATAAATTTTTGCTACTGTTCTTTTACCCCAAAGTGGACTCCTGTTTCTTTGGAGTGGACAGTGCTGTATTATGCTAAGCTGTTAATTTTAGGCAAATCGTCTAATACTTGGTCAGCAAGGATTTAAACATTAGCTCATCCCGTAAAATAATTCTTCACGTCATGCAAAAATTTCTTTTTCTGTTGGTATGACAAACCATTTGGTTTTGTTTTTTCTAACCAAGTAATTAACTATGTCGCATACCAAGGGGGTAAATTCATGATGTCTATTGCATGCAATGCTCATCAGGGAATTTTTTTCGCCATTGATGGGAGGGGTGTTTCTAAACCAATCATATTCCAAACGTGATAAATGATCAGCAACCACATTTTCACATTCCCTTTTTATCCTTAATTTCTAAGTCAAATTCTTGCATGCAGCAATAGAATCCAACGAAATTAATGGGTTTAGCATCTGATTTAGCAATAAATACTTAGAGCAGAATGATCTGTGTATACTATTACTTTAGAACCTATCATGTAAGACCTAAACTTGTCAACATGCAAATATCATGCTAATAGCTTCTTTTTCTGTTGTTGGCATAGTTTTTCTGGGCCTCGTTCAAGTTTATACTTGCAATATATAGCATGAAGATCTTACCCTCTTCTTTGCCCTAGTACTGCCCCCACGGCCATAGTCACTAGCATCACACATCAGCTCAAATGGAATCTCCAAATTTGGTGCAACAATCACTGGTGCAGAGTGAGCTTCTCCTTCAATATATTGAATGCCTTGCAAACAATTTTCTCAAACACAAAAGTAGAGTCTTTTTCAAGTTAATTACACAGAGGTCTTGAGATTTTAGAGAAGCCCTGATAAATCTCCTGTAAAAGCCGCATGTCCAAGAAGCTCCCTGACTCCTTTTACTGAAGTGGGGTGGTGGCCTACTTTATATTACTTCACTTTTGCCTTGTCAACTTCAACCTTTTTCTGACACCTTGTGACCTAACACTATTCCTCTATTACCATAAAATGCATTTCTCCCAATTTAGAAGTAGTTAGTTCCTTACATCTTTTTAAGCACACAGCCTAAATTTCCCAAACATGATTCAAATGACTTCCAAAAACAGAAGAGTCATCCATAAATATTCAATAAATTCTCTAACATGTTAGAAATATAGACATCATACACACTCTGAAAAAGTAAAGCAGGTGCATTACAAAGACAAAAGGGCATTCTCCTAAATGCAAAAAGTACATAGGGACAAGTAAATGTGGCTTTTCTCCTGATCTCGGACGCTATAGAATTTGATTATACGAAAACATCAAGGGAAACAGTATTAATCATGCCCTGCGGAGTTTTTCTTAAATACTGATCAATGAAAAAGGTAAGGGGAAGTGGTCTTTACGGGGTGTCATTATTCAATTTTCTATAATCTATGCAAATGACTCGCACCTGTCACAGACGGTTGGGATCAATTCTTTGGATCTTCTTTACCACTGTCATGGCCACCTTTTTGGTACAACTTGGACAGGATAACCATTTACTATCAGAAATTGGAAAAATTATGCCTGCATTAAACTATTTAAGGCAATTCCTTTTTTACAACATTCCTTAAGAGTTGGGTTAAGTCTTCTGTGTGGTTGTTCTGTTGTTACCACTCAGCTTCAAGAAATATCATATGGTACACATTGTTAACGGGCTAATTCCCTTAATATCGCCAAATGGTCACCCGATATAGCTTCCTTATGGTTCTCTAAGAACATCAAAATGTTGGTCTGCTCTTGATCACTGTCAAGAAGAAGAAATGATAATTTGGCAAAGTATATTTGTTCCAAGATAAGCATACTTTAAAATGACCAGGAAAGGTTTAGTTCAAGCACGGGGGTTGTGTCAATGATGGCATCGGTTTCTTTCCGTGGTCCAGCTCCTCATAGTGTCGAGTCTTGATTCATAAACTTGTTCAACACGTTCTTCTTGTGGGTTCATCTTCACCATCACGCCAATCATCTAAATCACTAAGAAATGACTCCTAGTGTCCACACCTGCATTTCTCTTCTGGTACTAAGTGGTAAGTCATCAACACTATCAATAGTATAAAGGATTTACAGTCATCAATTTCTTTGTAGCCTCATACACATTAAACGTGACGTGTTCATCCATACTCTTAAAGTAAGCTTACCTTGTTCCACATCAATAAGGCTTTACTGTTGCAAGGAATGGTCTGCCAAGGATCATGGGTACCTCTTTTATACTTCCTCCATCTCCAGACTATAAAGTCAAATTGGGAAAGATGAATTTATCTACTTTCAATAGGACATTTTCCACAATCCTCTTGGGAGTATTGAGGCTCGATCTGCATGTTGCAAGGTAACATGAGTTCCCTTGCACTCTCCAAGTCCCAAATTCTTAAAAAATAGATAAAGGCATTAAATTTATACTTGCACGGAGTCAATAGAACTTTATCAAATGAAAATTGCCTATGGTTTGCAAGGAACAGTAAAACTCCCTGAATCTCTTTGTTTCTTGGGCAAATAGGTATTCATTCTGTAGGATCATTGACATTTCCCTGTAAGCATCACCGGTTCCATTCCTTCAATATTCCTCTTCTTTCTGTGAGTAAATCCTTCGATGAACTGAGCATTGATGGCATCTGCTGAAGTGCTTCTGCAAAAGGAATGTTTAATTTGCAATTTTTTAAAGACTTCTAAAAATTTAGCAAATGGTTGAATCCAATTGTTGTTGCTTCAGCCTTCCTGGGAAAGGAATAGGAGGAAACATATGCTTTTCACGTTTGGTGAATTTTTCTTTGAATTCCTCTTCCTTTTTGTTTCCCTTTATCTTTTTCCAGGTTAACCTCCCTTCCTCAAGTTGCTTATCAACCAATCCTTACCACTTCTTAACATTATAGCATTTACACCTTAGGATTTTGATCAGTATTGCTAGTAAAGACCCAGATGGGTCTTTTACTCAAATGTTGAGACATTTGACTAGCTTGATTCAGGATTCCTAATGGTGGCTTGTTGATCTTTGCACATTGTGTCAGTCTTTGCATTATAACTTATCATGAGATTTCCATTTTAGTCTGACTTGTGAGAAGAGGTTATTATGATTAGGAGATTTGTTGATGGGGAGTATTATGATTAGGACCTGTTTTTTTGTCTTTGAAATCCAGGAGGTTTAAGTACATTGTTATCATTTCTCCATGAGAAATTTGGATGATTACGTCACCCTGGATTGTAGGTGTTTTTGAATAATGGTCCTCCTTGATGACCTCTTGGAAATTGTTGACAAAATTTACTTGACTCTCCATGGGATGAGGAAGGAAAAGTTTCCAGTATGGCACTCAAGAGTTGGAGTGTGTGGTCCTGAGCATAACTCACAACAAGAAATTTTGATTAACATGAAAAAGACGGTGTAGAAGGTAAGTTTTACTTACCTGGGCGGGTATATGAGCTGAAATCTGAGCTGTTAAGGTTGTCCATGTCTAGGCAGATTAGCCACCTTAGACTTACCTCTTTCATGTTGCCAAATTATGTGCACTAAGAGGCCATTTATCTATCAAAGCATAGCTCATCCATATGTCTACTCATTAGTGCACCACCAGAAGCAGCATCTACAGAGATCTCAATGTGTCATCTAAAATGAGATAGGAATATCTCAAATAAGGAGATGATCTGGTAATCCATGATGGGGCAGAGGGCATTTTTTCTAATTGCTCCGTGCATTTTCCCATGCTTCATAAAGTGATTCACCACTAACTTCTGAAGTTTGTGATGTCATTTCTTAACCTTCGCAGTTCTAGTGGTGGAAAAAATCTCCTTAAAAATTTAGATGAGAGATCTACCCAAGTGGTTACAGAGTCTTGTGGCAATGAATTGTACCAAGCCCTAGCTATTTCTCTAAGTGAAAAACGGAAAGAACAAGTTGTAGCTAATTACATCATCAGTACATTATTCATTTTTCACTGAATTTACAATATTGAAGAAAATACCAGCCTATGGCCTCATCAGGACTCTCATTTGGATATCCTCCAAATTGATTTGATTGACCATTTGAACGAGTGGTGGTTTTAACTCGAAATTATTAGCCTGGAATTGTTGGTCTTCTAATTGCAGGACCTGAAACAACAGGTATCGTTGTATTCCCGAAGTCGCTCTACCAACACTTGAATCTTTGATTGTTGTCTCATCTGCCATGTTCTCTTCTTCCTTTCTTCTCTACTCTCTTCCCTAAGTTGTCGCAAAGGGCGTTCTATCTCAAGATTAATTGGTTAGAAGTTCAGCACTTCTACTCCTAGCATAAAAAAAGAACCTTTAAAAGAGGAATGGAAAACGATCACACAAAGATAAGAAAAATTAAATAACAAAATTAATTGTGCCTAAAATTACCAACGAATTACGAAATTTTCTTAATATCTATTGTTCCCCGCAACGGCGGCCCAAAAAACTGATACACTCAGAACATATATATAAAATTTGGAGCGTTAATTGCAGCAAGTGCATGGTCTTATCAAGTAATAAAAGTGGTGAAAAGTAATTGTCGATCCCTCCGAGGAACCAATAGAGTACGATCTTTGGCAATTATTATCAATATCTTAGTGATTTTAAAAGGGGTTTTGAAATGTCTAATCTAATATTTAACTTAAAGCCAAACAAGAAAAATTTTATGAGGTATTATCAATTCTGAACAAGGGAAATTAGAATTCACCACTAGATTTGTTAATCAAAATTGCGACCAAGTTATATCTAATAGTGGTTCTAAGGTTATTCAAGTGAAGTTTAGAAATCATTTTTAGGGATGTTGACCTTAAATCAAATTAGTCGGCTTCGCGTCTCCAATTAACCAAAGGAATCAAATATGTTCATTCACCTCCCGATGATACAAACAATATAATGCCTAAATCAATTTAACCCTATCCTTAGTGATTAATTAAACAAAGAAAACATTGCATGGCGCCCTCCATAAAACTCTAATTAAACCAATTATCGCACTCACGTATTGATATAATCTAATTAAGACATTCCTAACATATCCTAATCATTTCCCGTATCAAAGGATTCTAAACAATTATATCAAAGGATGATTATAATTGAAATCAAAGGAATTGCAATCATGAATTAATCCTAATAATTCCTAATTACATACATGGCTACAATTTTCCTTTTAACCATTTAGGTTTCATCCAATTTCCCACAAGGATGATTAGAACATTATAGTATGAGTTGCATGAAACAATTGGAAATAAAGAGGTGCATTGGAATTCATATTAAACAACTAATAATGGGGCATTAAAAGAAAATAAAGTAAATGAAACAATGGTTATAATCTTAAGAGCTTTCATCTTCAAAAATGACTCCTTGAATTCTTCAATTGAAAGCAAACTTCAACAATTGACATTCTTCCTTCAAACTAAACTTTGGAAAAATCTAAAGTACCTAAGGAAATTCTAATGATTCAAAAAAAAAGACAAAAAGGGTGCTAAAACAAAAGGGAAAAAAGAACAAAAGGATTCTAAACAAAAGAAAGGATGCTTAAAACCAAAAAAAAGGATGGATTCTCCCAAAAAAAAGGGTCCTCCCCCAAGGTTCACACAAGGGGCCTATTTATAGATCCAAAGAGGAGGGGGATAAGGTTGAAACTGTGAGGATTTTAGTCAGCAAATTAAATAAGATACGATTTTGGAGAGATTTTCGCCCCAAAGGATATCCGGGGGGGGTAATTTAAGGCCGGTTTTAAGGCCGGCTTTAAGGCCGGCGGCTTTAATGCTTTTTAAGGCCGGGTTTTTAAAATAGGCCGGGGTCAAGGCCGGCTCAAAGCCGCGGCCTTGGGAAAGTAGGCCGGCCCAAGGCCCGGGGGCCTTTATTGCAATCCTCCGCTTTGCTTCTTCAATTTTGGGGAAAAAACTCCCCTTTTTAAAAATTGTAATTTACTTTTGGGTTCCTAAAAACCCTGAAATTTTCACAATAAACACCATTAAGTATCATTTCTTTATTTTTTTAAAAATATTAAAATTTAAATTTAATATAAGTCCAAAAGAAAATATAAGTATAATTTTGATTTTTAAATCATGCTTCAGCAACGACATTCTCTTTACCTTGCTTGTAGGGGGATGACATAGGGAAAATGTTTCGATGAACTCCACCCAACGCGCATGCCTTTTTGTTCAGCTTGTGTTGCCCCTTCAAATACTTCAAAGATTCAGGGATCAGTGTGGATCACGAACTCTTTTAGCCAAAGGTAGTGTTGCCAGTCTCCGGGCCGAACCAATGCATATAGCCCTTATCGTAAGTAGGGTAATTAAAGGGGGTTTCCCCCATTTAGTTCTCCAAAAGAATGCAATCGGTTTTCTCTCCTGATAAGAAACTCCCTCCAATACCAAATCCTGAAGCATCACATCAATTTCAAACTTTTTTTAGCAAAGTTAGGTAAAGAAAAAGTAACGGCGCCTGAGTAAAATTATTTTTAAGCGTCTAAAAAGGGACTTCTCTTGTTGCTCTCCCTAGTTAAACCCCCAGTTTTCTTAATTACCTCAGTAAGTGGTATTGCAATGGTGTTGAAATCCTTACAAATCTCCTGTAAAAGTCGCTAATCCATGGAAACTCCGAAACATTATTTTCTTTAGTTAGACTAGGCCATTCTTAGATGCACGAACCTTTTCTTCTAAAACCTGTATTCCCTACGCACTAACAAAAAAACCAAGAAACACAATTTTTATCTGTGCAAAAAGTGAACTTTTTGGGGTTAGCATTAATTTTTCCCTTTCAAAGCACTTCTAAAAAAATCCTCAAGTGTGACATATGATCTTCCAAAATTTTGCTGAAAAATAAGAATATATCAAAATAGACAACCAAAAATTTTTCCAATAAAAATCCCCAAAACATGGTTCATAAGTCTATAAAAATACTAGGGGCAAATTTGTTTTTAAAAAGAAAGGCATTACTAACCACTCATACAAAACCAATTTTGTCTGAAATGCCGTTTTTTCCCTTCATCACCCTCTTTCATTCTAATTTGGTGAAAATCCACTTTTTATATCAATTTTAGAAAAGACACTAGGGCCCATGTAATCATCTAACATGGGCATCTAAGCGGGGGAATGGGGTACGATACTTTCCGTAATGTTGTTGATGGCGCGGGGGAGTCAACACACATCCTCCATGTCCCCTCCTTCTTGGGGGACCAAAATCACAGGCACTGGGCCCTGGGCTCCCTGCTCCCTCTCACGTACCCCATTCTCCCTTAAATTATCGACCTGCCTTTGGAGTTCCTTTGGTCTCCTCCCATTGCTCCTGTAAGCTGGCTTGTTTAGAATCGATGCTCCGAGTACAAGATCAATCTGGTGCTAATACCATGAACAGGGGGTAAACCTTTGGAATCTCCTCAGGGAAAAACATCTTCAAAGTCCCGCACAAGAGACACAACCACACTAAGCAAAGAGTTAGACAATTTGTTAGTAGTCAACATGTTTCTTTAAAAACCAGCAACAACCCTAGGTTGCCTCATCACTAACGCTCTCCTTCTATACTCGCTCTTGCCCCCACAACTTCCTTTTTCAAGGCTGCCCTCTCCTTTTCACCCCACCCCCAAAAATTTATCCCCCTTCAACTTGGCCTCCCCCACACTCTTTCCAGCCTTCCTCTCCCCTTTTTCCCTTTTTATCTTTACTTTTATATTCCTTTTTCTTCTCATTGTCTTTTGCTTCTCACCTTCACTCTGCTTTTCACTCACCTTTTTGTTTTGCAAACGGGTTTGTAGCTGCAACTGGTTTCCCCATAAAACCTGCTTTTGGGGTTAACGGTTTAAATTAAAACTCTTCCCTTTGGGGAACCGCGTTTTTTACTTGTTAGAAAAAACCATCCAAACACAACCTTCCTTTTCAAATTTCCCGGTCCCCAAAAACCCCATGCATGCTTGCATTGGCCTACATCACCTAACACCTATCCTCATACCTACCAATTTCGAAAACCCCAAACAAGGCTTGCTTACTCACCCTTTGTCTCACCACTATCATTCAAACCCCTGCAATTTATATGGACTTGGGAGTCTAACAGTTTTGAGGGCCCCCGCCCCTCAAAATAAAATTACTCACTTTCATTGGTTTCAACTTCCCCCATCAATAATCAAACTACAAAAGTGATTTCCCAGATAACATCTAGTATGAAATATATTTTCCCTATGCCCTCCTCTTCTTCCCTTACCTGCACATTCAAAGCTCTCTTCACTACTGCCCCTAGCCTTCCCCTTGCAGGCTCCTCATCATCACTAGCATCCTTAATGGAGGCATATCCTCTTCTTCACTATCCCCCTCAGTCTTACTCTCCCTCATCACGCAAAATAAACCACGCCTTTTGGACA
>JBBMOL010004140.1:0-11920 GCA_037954665.1 Laguncularia racemosa | reverse complement strand
CTTTTTTAAATTGTGCCAAGTTGCGTGCTTTTTGGAACCACGATTGAAGAAAGAATAAAATAAAATTGGAAAGAGTAAATTGGCTAATAGGTTCTCGATCATTGTTTTGGTTTTTTCCTGAAAATTGGATGTGTCTATAAAGCCGTTAACAAAGTTGGGAGCAAGTTCTTACTGATCGAGAAGACAGTAAAATGAATTTGGAGGGGCTAAAAGTTGTTAAAAACTCAGCACTTAATAGTGGATATACTCATGACTTTGATGTTGTGTAGTGTTAGACCGATTGTCTTGTCGGTAACTCAACGTTAACTTTGGAATCTCTTTGTAATCTGAAGTAGTTCAATGTCCCATCGTTACTTTTGTGAATTGTCTCAGGGTGCTTGAAAATTCCTACCTCCTGAAAAACCCTTCAGCTGTTGGATATTCCAGTTGCTGAGGCTCCAGTGGTCTATAAAAAATGTGTTATATATTTCCAATAATAATTCCTTGGATGAAGGGGGACAATATCTTTATTACGCAGCAAACGGCAGGTACAAGGTTCAAATATTTACTGGGAACCCAAAAGTTTCAAACAGAGGGGGAAGTTTCAAGGTAAAAAGCTTGTTAACAGACTAAGTATCAAATCCGAAGTGATAAATTCAGGTTAACTTATATCTCTTTTTTGGTGGATTTGCTGTTTGTGGGTTTGGCTGGAAGCATGAAGGTGCACTGTGGATTCTATAGTGAACATGGAGGTTTCAAGATATTGAGGGGATTTTAAGTTACTTGAGTACGTGTAATGTTGCAGTGGCTACATGTGCTTTTGGGTGGTGGAGATGAATCTATATCAACCTATTGGAATGAGGGAAAGTCATAAATGAAAAAGGTTACTATCTATGGTGCATAATCTTATCTACTGCGTGTTCTCTGTTATCATGGGCTTGATGATTCATATGTGTGCAGGTTTTGCTATGTCGCATTTTGGGACAATATAACCCTTGCAGCACAGGAATTGGAGGGGCATAAATTGGTGAGGATGGGTTTATTGGGAAATGGCGCATTGTGGTGGTGAAGAATCTTCCTTTTGCTGATAAACGGTTGAACGGTTTAAAATCCCAAAGGGTACATTATATGTATATGTTGCTTACCATTTACCCTCTCCTTCCCCTCCCCTTCTCTCTCTCTCTCTCCCTCTCCCTGCCTCCTTTCCTTCCTCCCACCCTCCTCAAGAGAAGGGTTGGCTTATAATGAAAAATTCTTTAGGAAGACAAATCCTCCCTAGTAATTGATTACTTTCTACTTTCTGAGTTCAGTTTGGTGCCCTCTGCTTATTTGTCTATGCTTTCTTTTACTTCTGCATGTGTAGCTGGGTAATAAAATTTCAGAATACTCCTTTGGGTTTTACTGGACTATTCATTATTAACAATATTGCAATAGTCTTCTAAAGTTTTCTTTGATTTTGTTGTCATCAGATGTTGGGCCATCGCCTCTTTCCTCGGGGAAAGATTATTCTATATGGGTGGACTCAAAGTCCCATTTAGGAGGGATCCTTTGGGTGTGTTGGAAGCCCTTCTATGGCGGTCAAATTCTGTGCTTGCTATTTTGAACATGGAGCTCGTGAGCAGTGTCTATGATGAGGCTAAGGCAGTGGTGAGAAGCACAAAGCAACACCGGAAGAAGTGGAAGTGCAATTGGCCCAATACCGACAGGATGGATTGCCTGAGGACAAGAGAATTAATGGAAAGAAAGGGTTTAATTTTTATGTGTGTAATGCTTACTGATCCCATATTTTATTTATGCACAACTGACTAAAGCTCTTGTAAATTAAGAAAAGTATTGATAAAAATCACTGGATCTTTACTCCCATGCTGGACTCTATTCTATATGTTTAAATGTTGGATGATAGAAAAAAAAGGCAGTATTGCAAAGGCTGGCTTCCACATCCCAACGCCAATCATTTAAATGCATTCTAATTGTCGTGTGCTGATTTCTGCAGCCCTAGTGGAAGCCTCAGTTATTAAAAGGGAGCTACACCTGAAAACAAAACTTGTTCATGGCTTATGGTTCAATGAAGTGGTGCGGTTCACCTCCCGAGATCAGCTTAGCTTCCCATATGTACTTTGGAGGTTAAAGGTGCTAAAAAATTCAACCGTTCCCTGTTTGTTACCGAAAAGATCTTGTAAATACTATGGGTCTATTCGCAAGGCAAAGCCTTTAACATTTAATGCTTTCAAGCTTTCTTTTTGGGTTTCCTCCCTCCAGTTCTTTGTATGGAGGGAGGACATGGAGCATATTGATTTATTCTTTTCTGTTAGTTGATTCACATGCCACAATGAAGCTATGTTGTAGTTAAGGGCCTTTGGGCTCTATGTGACCTTATTTATAGTTACATGTAGTATGAGATCTATTTATTGCCACGGGCATGTTCATTAACTGGGATCTTTAACCTGTCGTGTCCCAAATAGCCTGGTTTGACTGATCTCTGAATTTGAAATAACATCTTCTTTTCCCCTTTGGATGTACCCCGGATTAAAAATAATATAATTTGTCTTGAAATTTGTTGTTAAGGGGAACCGTGAATTGTAAGTGTGAAATTTGCTCTATCCAACTTATTTTAATTGTTTCTTTCTATGGAGGATTTGCGAGGCATAAAGTTTCTATATGAATAGTTGTTACTTTAAATTTATGGGTACTAAATCCTTGCTTGCTTAGTTAATGCAATTTTTTTCTTATTCATGATGTCAAAAGGGTGAGAGAGATAGGAAGAAAACAATGGAAATGCATATTATTTGCATACTGTTATCATAGATTGCCTTGTTTTTAAATTTTGTTGTTGGAGAAACCTGATCTTAAGTCCTTGTGTATTTTTTAGATGTTTTTCTTTCTTTTTTATTTTTTATTTTCCCAATGAGCTGAGTTAATTTTGTTGATTTTAATTTATTTTTAACAATATTATTTCTCAGGAACTCCTCCAACTTCATTCTGTTGACCAATTTTGTTGTTTGGAATTGAAATCTGAGATGGAACAATCAGTCATTTGTAGATTGGTATTGAACGTTTGGAGAATTAGGAAGGGGTTGGTTCTGGGGAAGGGTTTTTAAATTATGATCATGTTGGGAGATTTCGTCCTTTCATTCTAGGACTAACGATATTATTCATTTTGTAGGCCTGTATCGGCAATGAGTTAAATTAATTGTTCTTTTGTTGGATATAAATTGTTTCATGAGAGGGTCTCTTCATGAAATCTAGGGTACTCATAATGCAAAACAAATCATTCCTTCTCTGTTTCAATTTCATCAAGGCTTAAAAAACATGTGAAGCTTTTACTTTCTTTGTTGGCTTATGGATATTCTGGATTTTATGATTGGTGCCACACAAGGCTGGTTAAATTTTTTTTTTTTTTTTTTTGATGAAATGTAAAGATTTTATATATCATTATAAGGTTATATAATAGAAGAAAAAGGGGTTTGCGATCACGCCCTATATAAAAAGGTTTGACTCATACTAAATCTATGATCTGAGCATTAAAACGAAACAAAAGATGGTGATCTTTTAAAAGTTTATGGTTTCGTCTCTCAATTTAGTTTTGCTTTTTGTTTACTGTATAATTAATTAAATGTGAACGTTAGTGCATTTTTTTTCCTGCCCTTTCCTGTGGAGCTTTGTTTGTCATTTTTTATGCATTATTTATTTATTTTTTTATGAAATGTTAGCTTGTATTTTTATTAAAAGTTAAAACCAGCTAGAAGCCATTTTAAAAGCCCAAAATTCCTAAGTACCTAAGAGCTCAATATTAGCCCCTTTAAAAAAGTAAAAAGGTATTAAGATTGAGGTCTCGGCTAGTGAACAAAGGGGAGCAACTATAATAGTGGACAAAAATGAACTATATAGGTAATATCTGCAGTAGTTCAATAACTCAATCTAGTTTTTTTCTTTTTCCATTACAAAAATAAATAACTTTAAACCCGTAAATGTTTTCTAAGGAGCCAAAAGCCTAGGACTTAGAAAATTAAACAAATCTAAGATATTTGTTAGCTTTAGAAGGTATATTGATAATCCAGGTGAACTTCCTCCAAATCTTGCATACAAAATCACAAATTAAGAGGTGATTGTGTGATTCTTCCTCCCTTCCAATTTAAGTAGCAGTAGCTTGTGGTGATGATGATGGTGATTTTTGATGGCGGTTATGTGTAGTGTATAAGGGTGTGATGTGTTGGGGGTTTGGGGTTTTTATAGGTAGTCTGGCACTTGTATGGTGATGGTGGGAGGGGAGTCATGGTAATCCATGGGGGTGAGATGATGTGGATAGTGGCAGTGATGTTTTTTTTACAAATTTAAGTTTTTTAAAAGTTTTATGTATCCTAAAATATATAACATAATTAATTGTTTTAAATAGAGAATAATTTCCTGTAGACACTTGTAAAAAGTAACTTGATTACATTTACTAAACTTTAGGTAATAGTTATTTTCAAGTAATAATATCCGTTTTTTCTTTATTCTTTAAATTAAAATAATTCTTACTTTTTTTCTTAAATTTATGCTAGAATAAATTGGGTTAAACAATTTTCATATATATATATATATATATAACAAGAAATGAAAGGTAGTATTACTAATTTGCCTTTGAATTTAAATTATCTCAGGGGTTATTTAAATTATCAATAATACAACAATTCATTATATTTTAAGATAAGAGCATACAAAATAATGGGTTATACCAAATTTTAGAGATATTTATATTCCCAAAAAAAATAATGTCTATTATTAAATAGAAATAAAAAATGAAAAAATTTATATAAAGTTACGTATATTTTGTTGGATATATTTAAATTAGAATGTTCGTAAAGCAATATACATACACGTGTTATGTTATAATAATGTAGTTATTTTTTATTTATGTACTAGATTTAGCACATATGCTTTAATATATTTATATTTTCAATATATGCTATGGTATTTATGTATAATAACATCCAAACATACTAGAATGAATGTTGGTCAAAGGTTCAGTTTAATAACGTGAGTATCTGACAATTTTTTGCAGTCTTTTCCTTCATGAAATTTTTAATTCATTTATGTTGTAGGCCCAGTGACATATAATTCTTTTATATTTTAAAAATACTTTTAAATTTCATAAATATGAAAGATTATTTTTTTATTAAATAGTAAAATTCAAGACTTATAATTGAGGTAAACGGTACTGAATAGATTTGTGTATAATTTTTTCATGTTTCTTACAATTATTAAAATTAAAATTTCAAAACTATTATAAAAACTTTATTTTATAAGACTTTAAAGTTGTTGTATATTATAGAGCCTATAAAATTTTTATTATATTTTTTACCACATGAACTTAAATTAAAAATTTTTTTTGGCCTTAATCATGCGAAAATATATTGCATTTGAAATGATGAGGAAGAAAAATTTCTAAAACAAGATGCAACATTAGCTGCTCAAAGGACTAAAGATAAATCCGTCATTTAATGAAAACAAAAATAATTACACCAACCGATAAGATAATCTTGATGGAGCTCATGGCATAGATAATGCAAATAAGCTACTGTAATGTATATATATATATTGCATTTATTATTATTTTATTTAATTAATTTATAGGTTCAAATTTTAAAAAAATATGATTATCACCCCAATATTCTATATTATTAAAAAAGCTTAAAAATTTGTATTCTAATTTATTTGTAATACGGAGATACAACGTATAATAAAGCTATTGACTTATCCATTTACAACTAGTGTTTAAGATCTAAATCTTTTATACTTTTAAAGTTAATTACATATTTTATTAAAAAAATAATTTTATGAAAAAATGAAAATTTTGGATTTATTTATTTATTTTTTTATTTTAAAGTTCAAAGATCCCCGGGGCTTCGGGCACTGTGGTGCGTGCAAGTGCAATACGCCAAGCCAAAACATGCATGGCATTTCACGATAAACGAGGGCAGCAGCAAAATAGGCATACAATATAAATTTTCAATTGCAAGTACAAACGACCCCGTCCTTCCTTCCGCACGCTCCGCATACATATTTTCCTCCCCTCAACCGATCCAACGAACCTATTTATTTCATCCTCATTCTCTCTCCTCTCTGTCTCTCCATGCCAAAATCCCAACACCCATAATCACTAGTAATCAATTAAACAATGGCGAAATCCAGCGCCGATGACCAGGAACTCCGGCGAGCCTGCGAAACCGCCATTGAAGGCACTAAAGAAGATCGTCATGTCAATCCGCGTCGCCAAGAGCCGTGGTATTTGGGGCAAATCTGCCAAATTAGGCGGGCGGCGGTCGTCAGATGGCCAAAGCTGTGTTCTCGCTCTTTCCAGTACGTCCCTCCTCCTCGCTTACATATTTTCTTTCTCACTTTGCCTCACTGCGCGAACGAAAATGCCATGCATTTCCACTTCTCTTTATATTCTGTTTCAGATAATAAATTAAGTCATTTATTATCCTGTATTGTGGTGAATATTTTTGAAATGCTGAGATTAGTTAGGATCGGTTTTTTAAAGATTCTATGCCTAATCGGTATTGCATTTTGTAATTTATTATATAGAAGTTCATGCACAACTAAGTTATCTAAAAGCTTGAGTACGGCGGTTTTTTATTGAAACCTATTCTCAGGAAGTTATATCTATTAGTTTAAACTTTTAAACGAGTTGTTAATAGGGTGGACGTAAATTATTAATTCAGAAAATAAAGAATTATAGATTGCTTTCTAGCACTTGACACTATGGACTTCGAGAAGCTGCCTTGTTTAAAATTTTTTTTTCTTTTTCTTTTTGTGGTGTTGTTTTGCAGCGAAAATGAAAGGTCAGAGGACAAAAGCTTTTCTTCGAGTTTTTAATATTCTACTGGAGGGTATTTGAGGTCCCTTTTGATTCTTCTTTGTTTGGTAAAAAGTTAGTTTGATGTTTATTTTAGGGCCCTTGAGTTTATTCTCTGTTCAATATGGGGCATCTCTTATTTGATTATTCCAGAGACAAAACTCATGCCATTCGAAAAATTTTATTGTACCATGAAACAAATACAAAAATAAAGGAGCATCTTTAGAGGTACTAACATAAAAGTAGAGCAGAGAGACAAAAACGACTTGGAAAAAAGCAATAAAAAATTATATGGAAAATCTAGTTACTAATAAGAGTATGATTCACCTAGAATGCAAAAGGGCAAAACAGGAAACATGTTCCCAACTCCGTACAGTAGGAATAAAGCTTGAGTTTTTTGTTTTAGTTGATGTTGGACAGCTCGATAGTACAGAATAGGAAACCTGCTATTCTCATGGTGGTGAACGGGTTCCCTACTTTGAAAACTCTAGAAATTATAGTCCTGACTCATGTATTGTTATGGACATTTGAAAGAAACACTGGAAAGAAAAGTGATTACCCCCCAAAGTATTGCTTGGTTCTTACTAGCTGACCCATACTGCCCTTCTTTTTTTCCTCTCTTGTAGATCTACTCAAACAGGTCTAATGACATTAATTCTATTTTCATGAATCTCCAACTTCTTGAGGATTTATACACTTTATTTTTTCTGTTATGGGCAGATATTTGGATGTATATAAAACCTTCTGGTCTCGTTTACTTATTCCATGGAGTCTGATTTGCTATTGTTTGTAGTGAGAATTGTTGATATTGCAGTAGGGAGGATTAGAAAATATGGCTTATGGCTGCCCATTTTTTGAATAACAATAACTGGGGGAAAGGGGAGGCACCAAATTCCAAAAAGTCGGTGGAAACGTGAGCTTATAATATAATCAATCTCTCACTAAAAAAAGAAAAAATTGGATTTTTTGGGAAATACCATTCCATACAATAAATAATAAGAAGCAATAATTTTTTTGTGCACTGGGCAAAGGGAAAAGAAAAAAAATTGAAAAGTAATTAGGAGATGAGGCATAAACCCAATAACTAATTCATTTAAAGAGCAAAGTACTCTTGGAATATATTATACTGAAATTTACCAATTGCTTTGATTCTTGAACATGAAACCTGGTTTTGTTGAGACTGAGATACTAGTGTTTATTTACATATGCTTTTATATTCAACCGTCAGTTATTGAATATTTCTTGCGAATGCAGCCCGCAAAGCTATACAAGCTTTAAAAAATCTCTCAAAGATTGGGGTTGCAACAATGACCCAGTGGATGTACTTTACACTTGTGAGTATTTTCTATAATATAACTGTTTCTAGATGTCTGTAGTGAAGTTATTTGGGTTAAGGAGCAGTTTACAAAGTTTCTAGCAACTTTACTGCCTTATTGTTGCATGGAAATTACCTTTAAATTCACCTAGCATATGAACGGGATTTGATAACCTTAGAAGCAAGTGTTTCTCCTCCTCAATGGACAATGCGGAATGTTGTTTACAGGTACAACTCTACTAGTGTGTTTTTTTTTCTTTTTTTATATATTCTTTTGTTTTTGATTTACATGTAGCTTGTCTTCACAAATTTTATTGTGATGTTTTTCCCCAATAGGAATCGCCTTCTAGTTTGCATTTTGATATCTGCAAAGGAAAAATCTTGGTCGCCTTCCAAAGTAGTTGGCATGGATGTTGTTGAAATGGCTCTTTGGGCTAAGGTAAGCATCAATTTTATGCGTAAATATATTAAAGTTGGTTCCTTGTTTGGGATCTGTTGAGTTATATGTTGACCATTCTTATCAGAAATAAGATTGATTTGTTGGGGATTCACAAGTTTTCTTAGATGAAAGCAATGAGAAAATGGATGCCTGGCTTTATTAGCCAAACCAAAAGAGGGAAATTATAAAAACTTGTTTAAATCCAAACTCTGTAATTTATTTATTTTCTTTGGCTTGGCTGGACGAATTCTTTTGGCTCCCCAATGACTCATATCTTTGAAAATACTGAATTCAGAATCGATAAGGTTTATTTTCATAGTTAGGTATGGGGTATATGTTATCTATTTCATTGTTAGTATATCAACTTGTCAAAGGGCAACTCTTTCTCTTTTACTTTTTCATTCAGATTCTCATTGATGGTATGGACATAGAGGAGGAAAAAAGTCATATATTCTCGACGTGGGTTTTCTTATTTATTTATTTTCCATGCTTTTGCCCCATTGATGACGTGAATATGAATAGGAAAAATAAACCCGTTGTTACTACTCAAAGGGATACACAAGATGGGCCTGCTACGAAACAGTAATCGAGAATGACTTTAAAGTGACTGTTGAAAAAGAATTAGTCTCCCAAGCAGAAGAAGTGGATTTGGAGGCTCTTTGGACAGTAAGTGTTTTTCAGTTTTCCTTTTGAAGCTAGCTAGATGTGCAATTACATGATGTCCTTTTCTTTCTCCGTTGTCTTTCATTAAGCTGAAACATGGAAAAAGGATGACTCGGCATCTTCCTTATCTTCTTTTTTGTGTTATCAGCAATATGTTTTGGTGATTTATGAGTTATTGATGGTGTTCTATTTTTAAGTAGAACTTCTTCATCATTTACTAGTTCTTTGTTGTATCTGATGAAAGGAAATAACTCTAGCAATGCATCTCTACTACATAATCATGTTAAAAATTATATTTCATGTTATTGTCAGCTGCTAGCTTCAGGTTCTCAAGTCAGTCCAAAGTCACGTAATAAACAAATCTGTGGGCACCTGATGTTTTTGCACCTAGTTTCCATGAATGGATTACCACTGGTGTTCTGAAAAGTGCTTCCATATACTTGAGCTTGCTTGTTCTGCAGTTGTCTATTTAAAATATCAGGAATGCAACATATTTAATGATCTTGATAGAAGATATTGTTTTGAGATTTGAGATTGCACTGTTATGCAGTTATGTCATGGGTATTGGTGAATGCAGAAGCATTTTCTGAAAGGATGAAACGGGAACTTCAGGCACTGGAAGCAGCGAATGTGCATGCTATTTTGGAAACTGAACCTATAGTAGAAGAGGTACCTAATGTTTCTTCAGAGGTGCATTAGGATCCATCATAGGCGAGAGTTTGTTTATTTTCATCTTCTAGTGGAAAATCACTTGCTGCAATGTCTTATAAACCATACACTGATATTAATGTGCCTTCCAATACTTTGTTGCAGATTGCTGCAGAGCTTGCTTTTATTAGTTAGTATTCTGCTAAAATGGGTGGGTGTTAATTTATTTTGTACCTCTCAGGTGCTACAGGGACTTGAGGTGGCTGTAAATTGTGTGGATGACATTGATGAATGGTTAAGCATCTTCAATGTAAAGCTTAGGCATATGAGAGAGGACATTGAATCGGTGGGCACTATACTCTAACCTTATTGTATCACATGTGACATAGCTTATTACTTTGACCGGTTCTTGTTTGCTTGTATTATCATGTCTAGCAGGACAGTATCCATCTAATTTTTACATGCATTTTCTACTTGTGCCTTTGTTAAGGACATCTTATCGGGTCCATCATTGATTCCTTGCATCAAAAATTTCCTCAGAGGCTATGATCTAGTATACCTCTCTGTATCATGCAATGCTCCATATATTTTGTGAATTCTTCTACATTGCATATATCCTCCCTCTCCCTTTTTCAGCTACCTAATTTAATGATCTTTACACAACTCTAGAGACTCTTAATGGTATTTCTATTGTTTTTTCTGTTCATATTCATGAATTTATGATGAATTGATTACACAGTTTTGTATCTTACATATCATCCAGGCCTACCAAATAACATATATTGCATTGTAGCAAGCAATGGAGCAATTGGTCCTATGTGTTTTTGGAGCCTCCTTCTCCTTTTAGTTGTAGGAACTTTGAATAAATCGATTGTTTTCTCATATGTTTAATTTGAAGTTTACTTTTCTATGATAACATGAATATTCACTGTCATTAAGTCAGATAGAGACTCGCAATAACAAGTTGGAGTTGCAGTCTGTAAGCCATAAAAACCCTAATTGCAGAACTTGATAAGCTTTTGGAGCGTTTGAATATCCCTTCGGAGGTGCGTAGCCAATCTAGAACAGAATCGATAACTAATGAGTCTTGCATTAATGATGTCAAATTTTATTGATTGCAGTATGCTGAGACTCTAGCAGGAGGCCCCTTGAAGAAGCTGATATGCCTCTAAACATTGAAGCATGTGAGTGGTTGAGTAGTGCTTTAGAAGGCTTGAAGTGCAAACTTGGATCCTTCCTATGCCAAGATGCGAGCAGTATGTCCCATTGCTCCTTGTTTATTATACACAGCATATCACTGACATGTGTGTGCAGGATATTATCATTGTCTTTATGTTTTGTGTTTGTAGCCAAAGATGTAATTTAAGAATCTTAAATCTTTTAGAACATGGGACAGTGAGAAAAATGGTGACATTTGTGGATCAAAGTATGTCTTCTGAAAACAAGTCCCCAGTTAGTGCATGCTGCTAGAGGAGTGAAAATGTGTATGCAAAAGAGAGAGAGGTTGAGGGAATGGCAAAGGCAAATTGCACTCTGGCTTTCTTGATCATTGAATGGATGATCTCTATAGTGAACAGGCCCCTGGATCCATAAATCACAATTGTGAAGCAAATACCTGAAAAGATTGCTGGCATTTCTTGAAAGAATCAATACAGAATTTCTGAAAAGCACTCAGCTTGTTTGTTGGTCCCTAGACACAGTATTTTTATGTCCTAGCAAGGCTGCCTTTGACTCTCCTTTATTCATGTACATACAAAAATTTTGATCCTAGAGAGCTCATATAATCAAGCCATTCTCCTCTCTAAAGCATGACCTTGTTACCATGTCCCATCCCCATATAGAACTTATAGTAGTTCCTTGAAATTGTTGAATTTTTCGTTGATTTTGTATTTTGGAATGTTAGAACTTATCTATGTCGCAGAAAATTTTTTTGTATTTGTGTCTACCCCGAATCCCCCAATTTGGGATTCAAATTCAAGTTTTACTTTTTGTGATCGTTTTATCACTAGTGGGGTTCCTTTTTGCATTTATTATGCCT
>JBBMOL010004139.1:0-11923 GCA_037954665.1 Laguncularia racemosa | reverse complement strand
GGGTGCCAACATTAACTACAATAGAAGGAAATACTTTTTAGTAATGGTTACTAATTTTATGTAAAAGTTATTGAACAATTAAGCTACACGAAATTTCTTAAGGGGGGAATAGCAGTGGTGGAGAGTATCCGAGGTTTGATTTACACATTTTTGGGGGGATACAGGTATCTTTTAGGGAGTATTTGCTCAACCAAAATCAGAGCAAAGGGGAATTTATAGCATCTTTGTAATTGAGGAGATGGATGTTACTCCCGGGAGGCGATGGATTTGCTTTCCCTCAAAAAATTTGAAAAATTTAAGGTGTTAGAAAAATGGTAACCCTTTTAATACGTCTTCCCCCCTTTTTTTTGTCCAAAATCTTTCATCTTCCATCCATGACAATCTTTGTAAAACTGAAAAAAAAGAAAAAATGAACAGTCGAGTGATTCCATAGGATTATAAAATGACAAAAAAAATTACAATTAAAAGGAAAAAAAGTAACATTGTTTTAACTTTTTGTTTGTTAGGCAAGATTTTGGGTAACATGGTGATGACAAAAATACTTAGAACAGCATTGATTCACAAAAAAAAATTTAAAATCTCACAATCCCATCACTATTATTATAATCCATAGTGTTTCATTGACTTCATCATCTTCATCTTATAAAATCAAAATCATTCATGTTGTGTGCCATTTAAACCTTAGATAACCTCTCTACATCTCAAAAACAGTCCCAAGGCATTATCTATTCTCAATAACCATCATATCACAATCAATTATAGGAACACTAGATTTCCTCTATCCTAATCTTGTAAGAGTAATCATCCGTATTTTCATTACTAATGTTTTTTCCACTCCCCAAATAAGTTCATAGTATAGTAAGCAAATTTATGTCTAAATATGACGATGCTCAAAGTGTTGTACCACACGTAATCATTACCTTTTGCAAGTTTTTTAGGCAAATATTTGTTTAGTTTGCGATCCCAACACATGGGGACACTTCATACCATGAAACACTTTAAACCTTGGTATTTTTGAATCCATTATCAATCTTACATTGCGTGATGCTCATTGGTGTCCACCCCTTACCCTTAAATAGAAAAAATATTTTTGTTAAACACCGTAAAATACCTTGACGAATGCATTCTCCTTGGTTTCCTTTACAAGTACTCTAATTTTGGGTCTTCTTTTGACCCTCAAAAACAAAAGTGTATACCCAATTCCCTTTTATTAATTTGTTGTATCTCTTTAAATACGAGCAGGTCAAAATGATAAAGCTAAAAGATACTTTTAAACGAATCAACACTTTCGTATAAAGTTATCTACAATTTTCAAACAACTTAAATCATAAATTTACTTACAAGAAGTTTTTGTGTAGAGAAAAATTTACCTTTTTTAGAACTACAACAAAATTCCCGTTTGTGGGGTTTATCAATGTCTCACCATTTATGAAGTAAGATACTTATTGTTCCTGTAACATCTGAAATTTAATAGCAAAATTTTTTCCTTATTCCCAGAGTTCAAAATTAGTAATCCTGCATACTTTTAAAAAAAATTGAAACCCCGAAAAAATTTTAATGATATAAGTTTGCTATTTTTACCCCTTTTGATTGATAAGGCAGTATGTGGGGAAGAAATAAAAACCAACCTTTTTTAAAGACATTATGCACTTTTCCATGGGATCACAATTTTCCCATGGGATTGAAAAGTTTTAAAACCTTGTGTGGGGGACATCATGTAACATTTTTTACAAAGTGTTCTGCTTGGCCCTTAGAAAAGCCCCTTTTTCTAAAAAACTCCTTGGAAAGGGGCCCAGTTCTGAATTTTGCAGAATAAATGAATGTGAAAGGGGGTTTATAACACTTATAAAAATTACATTCTACTTATACACTCATCCCTTTTTTTTGGGGGCTCATCCCTCGATTTCTAAGTCCCACAGCAATAGTTTGTAGGCAAGTTACACAAAAAGCACCCACATCAAAGAAGGCAAGAGGAAAAATCAATTCCCCAAATTTTCACAAATATGGTAACAATATCACTTTTTCATTTTCTTTACCTCATTGACATTGAGAATCCCGCTTGCTTTAAATTTTTAAAAAAAAAATTGTTCAGCTATAACCCTCACAACATCATTGGGAAAAATGCTACGAACCCCATTGTAAAAAACTTTGAATTCACATGGAATCATGGTTTCTTCATCCTAGAAAGCTTTGTGCTCAACTCATTCACACACCTACCGATATGTGATGCAACTCCATCAAGTAAGCTGACACCCTTACAAATTTGATAGATTCTTCTCTTTTCTATAGGACTTAACGTATATCTAGCAAATAGCATTGAATACTTGTCATTCCCCCTTTGCTTCTCCAAATGTAATTCCTTTTTAAATTACAAAGATCCCCATATCAAGTCTAGCCTGTAAGTGTCCTTTGTTTTGCCATCACTCTCAAGTATAGTACCAAAAACATTGTCACATATATTCTTCTCAATGTGCATGACATTTAAAGTATTTCATAAAAATTAGCTTTGACTAATATGGAAGTTGAAAGAATATTGACCTTTTTTTCCAATTAAGGTCTTCAGGACAATGAACCTTCTAACCTTCCTTGGATGCTTACCTATGCACACATCACTTATAAATTGAAATTTGGTAGACAAATTTCCTCACCAGAATATTCTTGTTGAGTGTCACAAGTGTCATGCTTCCATCAAATTTTAAGTTACATCCCCATCTATGGTCCTTGGGAAAAGCCACATGCTATGACTAGTGTATCCAATCTTTCCATTGAGCTCATTGATGGTGTTTGATCTTAGCATACTAGACAGCATGATACCCCTTCGTGCTCCACTCTGATAGGTTTCCATATGCTAGAAAGTCATTTATTAGTCCACATTAAGGCTACACACATGTTGAATGTTGCCTTCGAAAATGCATCATATATGTGAAACCCATTATTCCAAAGACCCCTTTAAAACTCTCAATCAAGGGTTTGCAAGTAAATGCCAATCTCATTACCAAGTGCCTTGGGTCATGGACACATGTATTTTTCTATTTTTCCCCAATATAAACTTGTTATAGTCTACTGATGATCTAGAAAAGTTTGGTACTTTTTTTGAGCCAATGGTTAGTACTTTCAAAAAACCTTATTGATTACGAAAATGACACAAAATTTATGTTAATAGGGATTGAATATGTATGTATCTATATGCCACAACTGGGTTGTGTCATTGCCATAGCCGCAATCTGAGCGAAAAACCGGCAACACGGAAAAGTTCTCCAGCATTATTAGGCTCAGTCCAACGTTCCTCCCATCCTCCAGGGACCACCCAATCGTGGTTTACATGTGGATTGTTTAATAATAAGTCCCCCCCATGCATGAAAATAGCTATTTTAAATAATACTGTTGTTGATTATTTTTCATATAGTACTTTTTATAACATACTCAGTGGTATATGTTACTGTGCAAACTGCAATATACATATGGTACTTTCTACTACATCATTTAAGATTTTGAGCTTGTTTAACGTTTAACAAATTTTGCAAGTTACTAATTTATAAAATTTTTAGTAACATTTATTAACATTACAAAAAAAATAAAAATTTAGTAATGTTTATAAATTAAAATTTAAAAGATATATATATATAAATATATAATTTGGTTGTAATATTTTTTAAAATTAATTATAAATTTAAAATCTTTTTAAAAAAAATTTATTAATAAAAAAAAATTTAAATAACCATTAAATTAAAAAAAATCTATAATTACTCCCTAGCTACTATGTCGGCATTCTCCTTCAAAAAAATTATTCACTTCCTGCCCAACATTTGTCTTGTTCCTTTTTATTTTTTTTCATCTGTGTTTTCCCTTAGTAGGTCATGGTACTCTCTATTTTTTTTCTTGTGTTTTTCATCTCACTTGAAAATACTCTCCTTCTATCTCATCACCTCAAAACACCACCACTGCTTATACTTCTATCTCCCTCCCCATCACTCCTGAACACCAAACCCCTACCCATACTTTATCTCTCTTGTATCACCATAGAGCATCACCACCGCCCTTACACTCCCTCTCCCCCCATCACCCCCTAAACACCACCTATCGGCCCCTCTATCCTTTGAGCAGAACATCTATCACCGCTAGAACACCCACCCATTTCTCCTCTCCATTAGCCCTAGAAACACCTATCATTCGGTCTCTCTTGCTCACCATTCCTTCATCATCCCCTAAGCATTTCTTAGAGGTACAATTTGGAGCCCTAGCAGACCTTAATTTTACCATTTCATGTTTTTTCCATTCAATTTTGTAGAATAATTCTAGGATTCTTATCAATTTGATATCTCACAACTTGACCATGTATGGTTTTCTTTAGAGTTACATGTTGATACAGATGACTAATTAGTTTTTCAATCATCCAATTTATGCAAACATTGCTTTAGTAATATTTAGAGGATGCATAAGTGAGTTTTAAAAAAAGAGATCCTGCAAGAAATTAATTGCTTTAATGGGCAAATCTTTCTCATCTTGACCTAATACCATAAGTTAATCCAAAACTTGGAGGTCAAATCTTCTACACGGCCACCATCTTCCTCATCTTTAATTGCAAGGTCTATTAGTTTTGATTCTTGCTTAAAAGCACTAAGTAATGGAATTTCCTGTAGTTGAATGGCACACTGGTGTTGGTCTCTTCCACAATAGTTGTAGCATATGCCTTTATTTTCTATTACTCTACAAGATCAGAATTTTAAATTCAATTACTTAGTGAAGGAGAAAAGATGAGAAATTAATAAAGGGAAAATTTTTTTTAAGCTGTCAAAGTTGTTGTACAACCCATAAGCACAAAGGGAAAAAGAGAGCCTTTCAACCCCAAGGGGTTCTTTTGTAAAAAAAAATTTACAAAAGCAATTGCTAAATGTTTCGAAAATTTTTTTTCCCAACATGTGACTTAAATTATGAAAAGGAGTCCCATCAACCCTTTCTTTTTTTTTTCAACATTTATTTTTTCTTGGGGTCACTTTCATCCCGTTGTTCATTGTAATCAATTTTGAATTTATTAGTTTTCAATAAAGCCCATTTAAATGAATCCAAAACCCAATTTTGGGTGGAAACTTCATTAAAAAAATTTGTAAGTGGGGATGCACAATCAGTGCGGGCAAATAATGAATGTAACAACAATGGGTGTCAAGGTCTGGTCTAAGTATCCTTATTGGATATCTTGGTTAAAAGTGGGTCAAATTTTTTCATAAAGGGGTTAATTTAAAAACAAAAAAAGTTTATTGCTTGAAAACCCTTTACTAAAAAATAAGGCTTACTTAAAAATCTAAATTTTAGACAATTGTTACCTTACTTTTTAATCTTTTTTAAACAATTTTTGAGGAAGATACCTCAATTGAAGTGTCAAGTTGCATAGTTTACTTATGTTTCTATATTAAAAAAAAAATTTTTTTTAAAAATGGTTGAAAAAAAAAGTCTCACCAATTGATTTCAAAAATCCATCTGAAAAGAAAGTAATTTCGTGAATATCTTGTTTGCATGTTTTTTCCCTTTTATATAAAGAATAACCAAATCGAGGGTTAGCAGCCCTTGTCACTACCCTATTTATTGTACTTAATTTCGCTTTTGTCTTAAAGTTATTTTGCTTACTACTACTTTTGGTTGCTTTTTTGGTGATTATAAAAGTGTCATTTATTACCTTTCTTGAGCTTTTTTTCTTGAAAATTTTCAATTTTTTTCCAACCTGTTTTCCATCAATTTCTTATTCACCATCCCTCAAGCCCTTTTTTGAAGCAACAAAAAAAATTCAAACTGATACAATGCACTTTTCTCATGTTTCATGGAATTTTGTCAACGATGGGGAGATTTTGATGATGTTTTTTTTCCTATCCTTTGATCAAGAATTAAGTTGCTCCCCTCTTCAGCTTTTCCCTTGGAGGTGCTTGTAGTTTGGGGCATCACTCTGTTGAATTTAAAACCCCACCACATTTGCAAACAAGTGTTATTTTTTTGCTCCCAATTTCCTCAAAGTGAACTTTCCCCTAAATGGTGCGAAGGGTTTTGGGGGCAGGTTTTTATGTTACCCCTGCCAAAAAGGGGTTTGGTGTCCCCTGTTCCATAGTTTCTATCCCCTTTCGCTTTTATGCTTCCCTTTTAGCCCCCTTTTGTTTGGTTATACATCCAAAAATCCAAAAAAAAATAAAAAAAAAAAACGTTGGAAAAATTTTATACATTTGTTAATGAATTATTGAGAAAACTTACAATTTTTTAACTACAACTAGATTTCTTATTTACTATATTTGTAGTTCTTTTTCAAGGATGGCTAGCTAGTTTTTTAAAACCCCAAAGTATCTTTTTTGTTTTACTTTTGGCAATTAGGTTTGCATGTAACTTTTTTTTTCCAAATATGTTTGCTCTCCCCCTTTTTTGGTTCATATACATTAAAGAAATTCCCAGAAGAATAGTTATATATGGGAGGTTGTTTAATTTCTTAAACAAGGGTCGAAAGTTGTAAGGACTAAAAAAATTTTTTTTAAGTTTCGGTCAGGGATACATGATAAACGGGTTTTCCACCCTTTTTCCTTTTTACTTAAATAGAAAATTTTTTACTATCAATTATATATTGTGATCATTATTTTTAAATTACTTTTTGTGTTAATTGATAATAATATAAGCACATAGAGCATAGTCTATTACAAACTTGGATAGATGGAAATATCATACATAAATCTTTAATTTTTAGAGAGAATGCATGTCGAAAAAAGAAAATTTCAAATACATATACATAGAGTTAAGATCCCAAAGTATAGTGTATGAAAAATTTGAACACCTCTTTTGTAATCATCCCTATTAATGTATATCGAATCAAATTTTAAGCCATATGCATAAATAAAGCTACTTTGTTTTCTCTCAAAGAAATTTACATTGTATACTGCTTTGAAATGCTAGACACTTACTTTGCCCATTAAGACATAAGGGGAAAATTTCAAAGGGGCATTGTTGGGTTTTGAGTGAAGTAGGTGCCCAATTATAGATATTTAATCAAATGATTAAATGCTATAATTTCACTCTATTCTCATTCATTATTTGTACATTTTCAAGGTCAAAATGTTATACGTTCTTTGGAGTCATATTCCTGTAAGCAATGGTTAAGAGTTGGATGACTTAAGACATTAAGTCTGAGGAGTATCAACATAGTGTGGAGTACTATTTTGCATACTAGACTTGAAGTATGGACACGAGAATAAATTGTCTATGTAGGAAATTGCTTGAATGATAAGTTGCATCCTACACATGTGATCAAAGCTCACCTACTTATAGATAGGGTAGATATAACCTACTAGTGTTAGATTTATCATAGAGAGAAGCTGAGTATTGAATTACGTCTAGTAATTGAGGTAAGAGGTGACATAGAGAAGGGAAGTAGGGCCACCTATGGAATAGGAATGTGTAGGGGTGGGATATCATGAAAAAGGGTTTGACTTATGAGATGCTTAAAGATGTGGAAGCATTTAATCAACAATGAGATGAAGATTCATCTCCTAGAGGGGGTTTATTGTTTGTTCTATGGGATTTTCTAGTGGGCTAAGAGTTGACTCACAAGAAGAGCTTTATTCGGGTTGCAAGTTGTCTTAGTTTAAATTTATAGTGAAGCTTCTCCCACTTAAAGGTGACAATAAATGGAGCAACAAGTCCTTCGACAAGCTTCTCTAACTTCTACAAGATGCACTGCCTAATGGCGAGTTTTTTTCTAAGTCATATTATTTTGCAAATAGGTACTTGCACAAGTTAGTAAGGGTTGTCATTACATTCATGTATATAAATATGATTGTTGCTTATTTTAGGGTGATAATATGCATTTAAAGCAATGTCCTATTTAAGGTACCTCAAGGTTAAGGTGTCTAGTGGAGTTAGGAAAGCCTTTCCCTCTTTAAGGTTTATGTTATTTTCCCCATAAAGCCTAGGTTGTAATGCCTTTTCATAAATTCTAAAATTTCCTAGAAAATGCATGGCATAAAGAGGAACATAAAGAAGGGAAAATTTAATGAGTCACCCTACAGATGGGTTAGCTTAGATGAATTTTGACATTGTGTTTCCTAAGTTTGTAAAGATGCTCGCAATGTTAGATTAGGGTAGCCATTGATGGTTTCAATCCATTTTGGAATATGAGTTAATCATTAGTATATCGCCGGTTTTGCTTTTTGCATACAACTTGCCTCCTTAGATGTGTATGAAAAAAAGAGTACTTAAATGATGCCCAAGTTGATTCTAGGCCCCAAAGGGCCCACGTGGTAATGGATTGACATTTACTTGCAACCATTGATTGATGATTGGGGGAATCTTTGGGATAATAGGTTTCGCACATATGACGCATTTTCAAAGACAACATTCAACATGCATGAAGCCTTAATGTGGACTAAAATGACTTTTCAGCATATTTGGGAAAACCCATTAAGGTAGAGCACGAAGGGGTATCATGCTTTTCTAATAGGGCCAAGATCAAACACCAGAATGAGGCTCAAAAGGAAAGATTGGATACACTGTCATAGAATGTGGCTTCCTAAAAACCATAGATGGAGACGTAGCTTAAAATTTGATGGAAGTCGTGACACTTGTGAAACATTACAAAATATTCTGGGGAGGAAATTGTCCACCAATTGCAATTTCTATGTGATGTGTGCATGGGTAAGCATCTAAGTAAGGTTAGAAAGGTTTGTTATCTTGAAGAGCTTAATTGGAAAAAAAGGTCAATATTCTTTGAACTTTCAAATTGGTCTAAGCTAATGTTGTGACATAATTTAGATGTCATTACATTGAGAAAATATATGTGACAATGTTATTGGTAACTATACTCTAGATTGATGACAAAACAAAGGACACTTACAAGGCTAGACTTAATATGGAGGGGTCTTGGTATTAGGAAGGAAGTACATTTGGCAAGCAAGGTAATGACAAGTATTCAATGCCATTTGCTAGTTATATATTGAGTCCTATAGAAAGGAAAGATTCTATCAATCTTAAAGGATATCAATTTACCTAATGGAGTTGCCTCTATATCAGTAGTGTCTAAATGAGTTTAAGCACAAAGCTTTCTAGGATGAAGAGGAATGATTGCCATGTGATGCTTCAAAGGTTGTTACCTAAGGTGTTCGTGACATGTTGCCGAATGATGTTACGATGGTTATAGCTGAACTGGTTCATTTTTTGAGAAGTTATGCAACGGATTCCTCAATGTCAATGAGGGAAAACAAATGCAGAGTTTATATGGTTTTCCATATTTAGCAAATTGGAATTTATCTTTCCCCATGCCTTCTTTAATGTGAAGGTGCATTTAGATGTAACACTTCCTAATGAACTACTGCTTGCCAAACCTTTTTGCATATCAATGGATGTATCCCCTAGAAAGGTAAAGAAAAGTAATGTAGATGTAATCTTTAGAAGTGTTTTCAACCTTCATCATTCATTTATTTTGTTAAATTCAGATCTTAGGCTGTCCCTTTAAGGAGTTTGTTTGAAACAAAGGGTTTTTAGAAAGGCTCCATAGCAGAAGCTTACAATGTACATGAATGCTTGACTTGGTGCTCTCTCCATTTACAAGGGTTGAAGCAGTTTTCAATTGTCCTAATAGGAATTGCGATACCATGGAAGAAGGTGGCATAAGTGTCGTTAGAAATAGGGTTGATTTTATTTCTTCTCCCACATATGTATCTTTATTAAATGAAGAGGTTAGAAGTAGTGAACTGGTATATCATTAACAATTGTTTCGAGGATCCACATTCCATCTTTTGGCTTAGCTCCCATCATGGGTCTCATCAAGCATGGATTAGTGTATTTTAAACTCTGGTGAATAATGTGAAAAATGTTTACATTTAATTTTGTTGTGTGTTATAAGGAACATATAAGTATTTTATGGGCACAATATGATGATGACATTGATCAATACCACAAACAAGAATTTAGTCAATGGTTCATGAAAAAGCTAAATGTTACTTTACATAAGAGAACTTCTTATAGTGGATTATGATGCTAAAGTTTCTTTACATTGTTTTTAGATGAGCACGTTATAAAAAGTTCTGATCTGGTTGAAAGTGGGCCTTTTATGCAATATTAGTTAGACTTGACTTATGTTTAAGAGATACAACAAATTAATATATAACGGCATTTGGTATAACTTTCAATTTTGATAGTCAAAAAAAGACCCAAATAATGGAGTACTTGATATGAACTCCATCAACCTATGCCAAAACCTGAATTCAAAAATTGAATCAAATAACTTATGATCGATCATGAATGAAGGGAAACCTTGACCCGTTACATATAATGAAGTAAGAACCTTAGTATAAAGTATACGCCACAATCGGGATGGAAATCCAATTGATAAGTAAAGGAATGAATGCCATGAGACAATTTCGATAAGTTCAAGTTTTTCAAGAATGGAAGAAGAATTTTTGTTTATCAATTTTGTTAAAAGTCCTCTACAATGAGTGTTTGAAACTATTTATAGTCTCCACAAAAAAAAGTAAGCAAAAACGTCATAAAAAACCCTAATGTGACTAAGGAAAACATCATACACCAGCGGCCTAAAATATTACAAAGCAGGCTTAAAAAGGGATGTAAAGTCGCTCTAAATTTCAGCAACTTGTATTTACTTCTCACTAGCCTAAATGGACATGTAAGCCACCACTTCAGTTAGTGGCTTATAGCCCACCTACCATGTATTTTATGCTAACCATTAAGCTAGGTGCTTTCTCCAAAGTCGGCCATTTAGGCCAGTAGCCTTAAGTAATTCTAAAGTTATCAGCCTTTGATTCCTTCCTCAACTTCAGCCTTCGTGATCCGCACTTCAAATAGGGTTGTGCTCCTTGCTCCCATCTCCCTATCTTGACTTTGATCATCTTTAGACCAATCCTCCTAGTGTGGTCTTCTCATTCCCCTCCTCTTGAAAAGGATTTTTCCTCAAATTGTTACCTGCATTAAAAAGACTCAAATCAGTAATATTAAAAATAACACTAGTTGGATTCTTACCTAGCAATTCTAATATGTAAATGTTATCATTGATGCACTCGAGGACTTAAAATGGACCTTCGCCTCTTGGAATCCACTTTGATTGCCTTTGTGATGGAAATCTCTTTTGACTCATGTGTACCCAAACCCAATCTCTAGGTTCAAAGAGTACTTAATGATGCCCTTTACTAGTTTGCTTAGCACTTTGCTTCTTCTATCGCTCAATATTGAGCTTAGCCTTTTCATGTACCTCAACAAATATCTTTGTTCCTAAAAATAGAGCATTCTTAACCTCACTAAATCTTTCATCAAAATTTTCTTTCCACTCTATTTTTCTCTCAACACTCAATCTTTTTCCGCTTTTTTTCTTTTTCCTCTATAATATTGCTCAATTATTTTTACTACTCACTCTCATTTGTTCTCTATATTTTTCTTCTACAATAGCACTCAGTTTATTTTTGCCACTCATTCACTTTTGCTCCCTCTCTTTTGTATCCTCACTTGATCTTCATAAATCTCACCAGGTTTCAAAAGACAAAGAGTAAGAAGTTTTGATTCTTGTACAAATGAGTGCTTGTTAGTGAATCCATCATGCTTCACCTGCCTATCAAATTGCCATAGCTTTCCTATTAACAAGTGTATAGCTTGCATTGGAATTACATCACACATACTTCGTCCTATACTTTCTAATGCTACAAGAAATTAACACTAGTTTTTGTGACTCTAACTTCACCATTACTATTCAATCATTACAATTTACAAGGACAAAGATGTTTAATCGCAAGCAAGCCCCAATTTTTCCACCATGGTTGTGCTAGCATCATTTGTAAAACTCCTACTATCTACAATCACACTACAACCCTTATTTTAAATAGGCATATGGTATGAAAGATATTCTCCTGGTCACATTTTCCTATCCTCAAAACTATACAGTAAAGCTTTGTTG